>JAAQRH010000850.1:0-27482 GCA_013186785.1 Fusarium pseudonygamai
CCCTTGACTGTCCTCCTCTACCGCCTCGGAAACCGCCTTGCTGGCCCTTCTGTGATTCGCTGACCTGGTCGATGATCTCGTCGGGTACTCTCAGGTATTTGATCTGCTGCACATCAGTCTACTTTTCTAGGTAAATACTCCATGGCACAGTTGAAACTTACATTGTTTCCCTTGACATAAACCTCTGGTAACCTGACAAATCGATCGCCCTCCTGTACTCAACTCGTCAGTATATCCCGTTCGAAGGTATCGCGCTCGTAACTGTGGGCGCATACCGGACTTGTCTGCACCACCTCCTTGAGTGTGAGGTTCATCCATGTATCGCACGAAACCAGATGTCCGTTGAGTGTCTCGCCGTTCTTCAGCTCAACGAGCATGGGGTGGCCCTGGGCCGCATTGAGCAATCCGAGGGGTAGCTATTCGCTGTCAGCTATTGCTATGCTAGCATTGTGCGCTTAGGCGATCATGTCACTAAATGGTGACTACCGAGCGTCAAGGGTAATTCCAACATACCATGGCCTAATTTGTTGCGTCGTAACTATGTGGTTTATGATGCGCGTGCTGGAAACGGGAACGTTGAGAATGGAGCAAGCTCAGTGGAGCGCGGCTGTTCGGTGAGACCCAAGGTGAGAGCGGCTGTGAGCGGCTAACGCCTCGTAGAATGCATAGCCCCGTTAGCGATAGTGGTCATTGCAGAAATGCCTTAAGGTATTCAAGGCCCGCTACTTTAGGTAGTTGTATGCAAGGTACAGAATTCATTCGATTATCGGCAGAATCCATTTCTCAACATCGACATTGGCAACATAATTGTACGGCGAGAATGCCTTGTCCGCGATTGGTGTATAATGGTGTACGACGCTGTCTCTGCCAAGTCACTTATAGGCCTCATTCACTAAGAATCCCGAGCTCAGCAGGGCCAGGACGATGGCCTCTATATCTAAAAACAGTCCAAAATCGCCAGTACGGGACCGACATAGCCAAGGACAAAGAAAGTACAGAGTTTCTCGATAATGATAACTTATTGAGTTCATTTCATGATGAACTTGACCAGGCCATGTCTTCGGACTCTGGAGAGAAGACGGGATCGTTGAGTGCGTTTTTTCAAGAACATGAGCACGGGCAAACCCAACAAAAGAGTATAGAGACGGGGCAACATGTTGATCAACCAGCCAAGCTAGAAGGCCGAAACCCAGCCCTGGCTAAAGTGTTGCCCGACTTGAATACCGTATCAATACCAGTGATGGTTGACGCCCTCAGGCGGTTACGGATGCCACAAGAAGAAGGCAATTCTAGTCTCCCTACCAACAGATATCTAAGAATCCTGAATATCGTTAGATTTCTTCTCAGACACCGCAGCTACCCCCCTGATGCTTTGATCTATGAGAGCCTGATGACTGCTATGGCTGACCCAAGGGGGTCTAGCAAAGGAGTTCGCAAATTATTGGACGATATGACTTTTCAAAATGTCCCGCTTACTGCGGATATTTGCTACCTGGCTCTCGAAGCTCTCAGTGTACACCCAGACTATATCCTGCGGCAAGAAGTTGTGCAGCTAATGGAGCAGCACTGGTTCGAATTCACGATGCCTGTCAAGCAAATTATTGCCGTGGCAATGTTACGAGAAGGCCAGTTCGAATTGGCCTTGAGTAAATTCGAACAGCTTTTAGAAGAGCCAGGGCATGTGGATCTTTGGGTCTATGATATCTTTATTCTGGAGTTCGGTAGAGAAGGGTTCTTTGACGAAATGCTTCAAATCCTGAAGAAGCGAAAGTTTGCTCGTGGTTCCGACAGTGCTTTCAGAAGTATCCAGCTGATGGCCTTGGACATGTTCAGCCAGGGCTTCCACCATGAAGGAACAACTTTCGTATGGCGAGACGTTGTCAATATCCCAATTCACAGCCCTTCATATGGTATTCTTGAGAATGTTTTGGCCACTGGGGCCAGGCACGGTGACACTGAACTCGCCAGTCAAGCTCTTCGGAAGCTGGCGATTCACGGCAAGCCTCGCCAACAGCATAATGATGCTATGCTGGAAGCGTTCGCTAATTCGGGGGATGTTATGGGTGCGCTTACACTTTTGAATCTGCAACAGAACAATGGACGCCTCCTTCTTCGAGAAACCACAATGCCCGTTCTACGGGCTTTACTCAAGAATCGCAATCTTATTAGCGAAGCTGAGGCTGCTATTCAAAGCATACGCAAAGAGGGGCCTGTTCCTCAGCAAGTCCTTATGGTCACGATCGAGGCTCTGGCTCGAACCCGAACTTCAGAAGCGGCTATGCACCTGTTCAATGATATGCACCTCCTCACCGGGAAAAGTCCCCGATTGTCAGACATTGGACTTCTTCTTCGTCATGCCAGCCAAACAAAGACGCAGTATGACCTTGCAGTGGCTTACAATTCCGAACTTGCCAAGATTGACACCACCCCGGTGTCAATAGGGAATGAGAATTCTAAAAAGGATCAAGGCAATGATGATGCCACAGTCCCCGAGACGTGGATGGATCAAGTCGAAGCGGGCCCTGCATTTGACGTGATAATCCCAGCCTGCGCACAGATGGGCGATTTTGACCTGGCATTCAAGTTCATTGACTATGCCAAGAATGCATCGCCCGGTTTCCCTGCGTGGAGGTCTGCAAGTTGGGTTGAGCCATTCATTAAGCTGGCCCTTGACGCAGAGCACCCTCGGGTGTGGGAGATTGTCGACCTATTGGACCAAGGCCAAGATGCGCCAGCTATGATGATACGAAAGGAGCTTCAACGGCGGCGCATTCAGAAGAAAGCAAGCAGTTGATAAGATGCCATGTTGCATAACTCAATAGACATCAGCTCCAGAATGAGAGTCTAGGGCCAAGAATGCACCGGAAAGAGACTATTACGTTACATTATCGTATCCAGTCTCTGGTTGCACTTCAGGGTCAGCATCGAACGATGCCGAACCTATCAACTAGCTACTGTGTGTATTTGAGCTTATCGTCAAGCAGGCCAGCTGTTTTGCGTGAGCGTCAATGACGTGACGAACATAATAATGCGACCTCTGAGCTTTCATGTCTGGCCTTGAAGTGACATTGCAGTAAGCAAGGTCCCGGGCTATCCGATGTATTTGTATTTTAGCTTTAGAATGATTCTTATCAGGCTGGGGAGCGGGCGCCGATCGTTGAGTAGTCTAGTTGGAGCGTTTGGGTCTCAGTCAGTGAGATATAAGGTCCTACCAGCCCCAGGAAAGCTGTTGGCTGTTGTGGTGTGAAGGACTCAGATATTGTTGGGGTATATAAGAAGAGATTTCACTGTTCGGCCGAAAAAAGGACGAGCACAATGAGTCAGTCACATGAAATGGTATACACATATTCAACTTCCGTTTTGAAAGCAACGATATTAATCCAGAGTTGGTCCGTCGTGATTAATATTCCGTAGAGGCTCGGCATTCAAGGAAAAATTGAGGCTCCTCGACCGGGGAGACGTCACACCGAGGGTGATTAATCCAGGGGCCTTGAAGCTTATGATTGGGTGATCTTGGCACCACGTCCCCGGGACGATTGCTAAGCTTTTGACGGCAGATGGCGGAGGGTCTCACCCATTTGGGTCATTAGTGCTGATCTTTGGGGTTCAAGATATGTTTTGGTTTTTTCATTTGCTGAGCATGTTATGAGCTGGCGGACTCTTGGGGCTTACCGCTGAGGTGAGAGACATGCGTAAGGGGGAGAGCCAAAAGAGAGATATAGGCTGAGATCCAGAGATGAAAGACAAAGTAAGCAGCCAAGATGTACATATCGTCGTGTTAGTGCTCACAGATCAACCATGGTCTAAGAAAAAGGCAGCCGAGCATCCGGATCTCAATGACGACATACGAATGCAGTTTCTAGATGGCCATCAATCTTACTGTAGACAAATTCAACTACCGTGTAGATTTGACTGACTAAAACGTAAGATGCCCGACACAATTCGCAATAGATCCACAGGCTAAAGTAAAAATGCATACAGTATTACAGTGTAAGTGCTCACGCAGATAAGCAAAACCTCACCCCGGTGATAAACACTAATCGCCCTCCAATCCTAAATGTCAGCCCTAAACTCCGCTTAGGTCCAGACTATTCCAAAACCTGCAGCTTGTTGATCACCTCTAGGATAATAGAGTAGGCCGAGCACCGAGCAGGGATTGGTAATAACGTCAGGCATGTTAGTCCGAAATGGGCTTACAGAGTTATGCTTGCTCGTATGGACCATATCAAAGACATGTGGAAGGGCTAAGATTGCATTACAGCATGATGGGTGACTAACTCCGGATTGCTAAGCTCCGTGGTGTAAGAGCTTGCAGAGTAGACGAGTGGGAGAGAATATGAGTATAAGACGAGTGCATACCTCACGAGAATTGAACTCCAGATCTCAGTTAGCATAATAAGCTTAAAGAGAACCCTTCCCACTCAATAAACTCTTCTTATCCCCATTTGATACAGTTATCTCGATAAGAAGATATACATCAATATGTCAGACCTTATCAGAGATGCTCCCTTGGGGCAACTCATCCGCTTCGTCACTCGCAACAAATATCTCCAGTACCCAGAAGAAAAGCCCGACTTCAAGCTCCCAGAGTCCTGGGTTGCAGTGATTAACAATCCCGATGCTATCATCGAAGAGTCTTCTCCCAATGACAACACAGTCCTCACTGGTACAGCTCTCGCATCCTCAGCCTCCTCTACTGTTGCAGCAGAGGAAGATCCCAAGCTCAAGGGTGAGAATGAGAAGAACGAGAAGAGCGAGAAGAACAATGAGAACGACGACATCGAACGTGCTGATCCTCAGCCCATGAGACTCCATCGCTCGCGATCTCCCCAAGAAACACAAGCCTACACTGTCGACAGACTCGAAGCCGATGAAGAGCACGATGTCGAGAAGGTCAAGTCTATCCCTGTAGTTCCCAAGCGAACAAAGGATGGTTCTATCCTCGTCGATTGGTACTTCAGCGACGACAACGAGAACCCTCATAACTGGACCAACAATCGTCGACTTGGTGTCTCCCTTATCATCTGTCTATACACCTTCGTCGTCTATACATCCTCTGCGATCTACACTTCCTCAACTGAAGGTGTAATGCGCGCTTTTGGAGTAAGTCAGCTCAAGGCTACGCTTGGTCTCTCACTCTATGTCTTGGGCTATGGTATCGGTCCTCTGATTTTCTCGCCCCTGAGTGAGATTCCTCGCATCGGACGAAACCCCGTTTACATTGTCACGATGTTTCTCTTTGTTATCATCTCTATTCCAACAGCACTAGTGGATAATTATCCCGGTCTCATGGTTCTTCGATTCCTTCAAGGCTTCTTCGGCTCGCCTTGCTTGGCTTCGGGTGGTGCTTCGCTGGGAGATATTTACAGTCTCATGGCTCTCCCGTATGCCATGATGGCCTGGGTCTCCGCTGCTTACTGTGGTCGTAAGTCTCCTTTACTCTCACTGTCTCTTACTTTCAACTAACATATACAGCTGCTCTTGGTCCCCTGATCAGTGGTTTCGCCGTACCCGCAAAGAACTGGCGGTGGTCTCTTTACGAGAGTATCTGGGCCTCGGCCCCTATCTTCATCCTCATGTTCCTTCTCCTCCCTGAGACCAGTGGTGCCAACATTCTCCTACGTCGAGCAGAGCGTCTTCGAAAGCTCACTGGCAACCAACGTTTCATGTCACAGAGTGAGATTGACCAGCGCCACATGAAGGTCTCTGCCATTGCTGTCGATGCACTCATCAAGCCTATGGAGATCACCATCAAGGACCCTGCCGTACTGTTCGTGCAGGTCTACACTGCCATTATCTATGGTATCTACTATTCATGTAAGTTCGCCCCACTACATCATTGGCATCGCGATAGCTAACTCTTCTTAGTCTTCGAGGTTTTCCCCCGTGTCTACCCAGTCTACTACAACATGAACCTTGGCCAAATCGGTCTCGTCTTCCTCTGCGTTCTCGTCTCTTGTATGATTGGCGTAGGCATCTACGTCTCCTACCTGTACTTTTACATGGACCCTCGCATCGCCAAGCGTGGTTGGCCCATTCAAGAAAGTCGTCTCGTTCCAGCTCTACCAGCCGCTCTTGGTCCTACTATTGGCTTGTTCCTCTTTGCCTGGACAGCTCGAGCCTCTATCCACTGGATCGTGCCCACCATCGGCATCACCATCTACGGAGCTACAGTCTTCATTGTCATGCAATGTATCTTTGTGTACATTCCTCTCAGCTACCCAATGTATGCTGCGAGTCTCTTTGCCGCGAATGACTTCTTCCGAAGTGCTCTAGCTTGTGGTAGTGTTCTCTTTGCCCAGCCCTTGTTCGACAATCTCGGTGTTGCTAAGGGTACCAGCCTTCTCGGCGGTCTAAGTGTCATTGGCATCATTGGTATTTGGCTGCTATACTTTTACGGTGGCAAGCTGCGATCCCTCAGCAAGTTTGCTATTTCAGACCATGTTGAGTAGATAAGCAACATACATCCAAAAACCGACAACCTATCTGATACCCTACGGGAATACTTTGTATGACTGGACGAATGACTGGAAATTAATGTGATGGAAATACCATGGGAATTGGAGGGACTTGAGAGAAATACATGAGTCAAGGTTAATGGTCAGCTGAGTAGCACCTAATAATGATTCAGGCTATGTGATGCTTCAAAGATACAATCACATTTATCAGGTGAAAAGAAGAAATGTGACAACCTACGATTCTCAATTATCTGACATTGCCGGGTATCTTCAGATATGAGGGAGGGCCCTAACTCAATTCCTGTTTATGCCATCATTGCGCAAAATAAACCGATTCGCTAAGCCCTTCCATAGCAATTTCTCTTCCGCTCATAAGTCATAGATTAATAGTTAGTTGTGTACAATTGAGCGCCCTGGCTCCTAAACGCCTGACCATAGCTCATAGTTATAGCCAGATGACTGGCCCCCAGGATGAACAGAAGGGTTGTGGGAGTTTTGGAAGTACCAACCGGGCGGCTGTTGCTGGTTTGATGTTTGAGCCTGTTGGCTTTGGTGTGCAGATCCAGAGGATGATGCGTAACCCTGCTGCTGCTGCTGCTGTGGTTGCTGCTGGTTGTATGAGCCACTGCTAGCACGAGTATGCTGTTGTGTGTTTGAACGCATGTTAAAGTTCTGGCGGGATGCCGCTGTTGGCTTAGCCGCTGTTGTCTGCGCGTAAATATTAGGTGTTTGATATGATGGGTTGGTGCCATATGAGCGATCGTTTCGACTCGAAGAACTAGACCACTGGTTTGCAGTGGAAGGAGTACTCTGGTAAGATGTGCTCATAGTCGTCGGTGGTTGATGGCTTCCGCTGGTGCTGGTGCTGGTGCTGCTGTAACGCCCATAGTCATTATAGCCAGAACCACTGGACATGTGTGATGTATCATAATGAGTGCTGCCTCGTGTGTTCTGCTGCTGAGCCATGTCGGAAGGAGGCTGGTAGCCTCGTGCCTGGTCAGTTACAGGTGTGCGAGACTGGTTTCGCTGGCTTGTTCTAGAAGTCGTGCGAGGAACCGCAGCTTGTTGATAAGGGGACTTGCGGGTCTGTGCCATCATGGCTGCCGCAGCGACAGGCGATTGACGTGCCTGAGCTTGCTGCATTACCGTGTTAGGAACTGCTGCAGCTTGTTGGGGAGTATCATTTGTTAGGCTCTGGTTCTTCTGTCGAGTCCTCCCACTTGAGCGTGTGTCGTATGTCATTCGCGGAGAGACGGACGCCATTGTTGTTGCAGGCATAGTCGTGTCGGAAGTTTGAGCCCAGTCTGATGGCTGTGGGTTTGCAGGCATGTTTTGCGCATTGGCTTGGCTGGGCTCGGACGGAAGACTTCTTCGTGTCTTACTAGTGGTGCTACTTCCACCAACACTACCGCTACCAAAGGCGGTCCATCGCCTTGTTTCAGAGGGCGCGATCGTACCAGCAGGAGCTGGAATAGGAGGGGCCGGGTGGACCATGGGTTGTGTCACTTCTGGCAGGTTATGAGAGTAGTTACCTCTCTGCGGGACCGATGCGCTCATTGCTTGAGAGCTGGTCGAGTAAGGGTCTGGCTGAGGAAGAACTAGCCCGGAAGCAGGCTGGTAGTAGTTGCTCTGTGTGGACTGGGTATCTTGAGTTGTTGCATCAGTGTTGGTGACCATGTTTCCGATATTCATCTGAGGGTATGAATAATCCTGTGAAGTGTCTTGTTGTTCGTCATCTTCCTGTTCAGAACCCTCTCCCTCGGCATCTTCCTGCTGCTCTACCTCTTCATCCTCCTCATCGCCATCGTCGTCATCATCATCAACAACGATTGCCTCAGACTTCTTGGGTTTTGTTGCCCTGTTTCTTGGTTTCTGTGGCGCATATTCACATGCAGTCCCATGATCTGCACACTCGGTGCAGATTGGCCTCTCCCTCGGGCACTGGTTTTATCAGTTCAGCAGCGTTCGACAAGTTTGAGGGGCATTTACCTTTGTTTTCCGTGCCTTACATGGGAAACAGGCCGTTCTCGACTTGCCCATCTTCTTTCTCTTACGCTTAGGAGTGGAAGTGTCGTCAGCAGCCTGAGCTACTGCTGTCTCAGTATCTGTGTTCGCGTTGCTCTGAGCACTTGACTGTGGCACTAGCTCTTTGGTAGTTCTAGGTCCAGTAGAAGTTGTCTGACTGTTCTGTGTTGAAGAGCTTGCCTGTGTTGAGCCATCCTTGTTGCCGGGGTGGACAATGCGGAGGCGTTCTGCACCATATTTGACAAGCATGTTCAGTGACTCGCGTTGCAACTCTGGTGCTTGGTTGGCGAAGATACCAAACTGCTCAGGAGACAATGTGGTGGGATCGACATCAGCGTTGATGAGCATTGTCGTGGCTGCTTCTTTTCGACGTGCTGCTTCAGCTGCCGAGACATTCACTGGGAAAGCAGCTGAAGCCATCTGGCCGTTTGCCTGCTGAGACGAAGTTCCATTCGTCGTTGCGTCCCCCATCAACCCTTGAGGATAATCGTTGAACCCTTGCTGCCCAGTATTGCCGGACACTTCTCCGCCGTTCATATACGATGGGCCCCCTTGATTTTGCCCATCGATTGCTGTTGCCCCAGGATAATCTGGAGGGATCATCGGCCCGTCTACTGAGTCCGCTGGTTGAGATGCTCCATTGTTTTTCTTCTTTCGTTTTCGGGGATTACCGTTCTCATCTTGCGCCTTTACTGTAGAGTCCCGCTTCTTTCGCTCCTTCTTGTCTTTCTTCTCACCTCTCGGTTTCCTCGGCGTCTTCTCCTTTGCCTTCTGCTGCTGTTCTAGAAGTCTCTGCGCGCCTGGTCCCAGTTGACGAGGAGCAGGCTTGAAGTGGCCAGCCAGCTCTGCAACTGTTTTGTGCAAAGGAGTATGGTCGTATTTCACGGTGATGGAGCGACTGCCACGGTTAAAGGCAATCGTGATCGATCCTCGACAGTCAAAGGCAGGCCGAGCTATTGCATTGTCAGCCAGTGAAGCAATTTTGGATGGCGCTCTGAACTTACCATGCAGAACTGGGTCAGGCTCTCTCTGACTGAACTCTCCTACTATTGTTTTCGTTTGGTTCTTTGCATTCTGTCGAGTCCATTGCTGATACGAGTCCTTGCACAAATACGTAAAAGTCCAACCCTGTGTACCGCGCGATACCTCTCGAACGGTCCAGGTACTCCCATCGGTTGAGCTGATTATCGAAAGGATGTGTTTTGCGACCGATCGTTGAAGCGTTGGATCGTCTTGGGGTTGATTCATGAGCGTATCATTGGCAAATACCACGCGCGATAGTTGTCCTTCATCCCGATTGCCATTCATTCCCACAGATTGCGCTCCTCCCAGTGACGGATCGATGTTGTTTAGGCTCTCGAGTGTCCCGTTCTCCGATTCAGACACAGGCAACTGAAATCGTACCGTGGCTCTCAATTCGATTGTCAAAGCCACATGTTCGGCCCGTGTCGGTGTCGCCTTGGCATCTAGAATGCTTCGTAGTTTGAGCTGGAGCTCCTCGACCGAACCGCATTGCGAGTTACTTGACGCGGCGGACGTCTGCGCGCCGCCAAGACCAAGGCTTGCGAGGAAATCGGCCATGGTTTCTCGCTGCTCGCAAGTTGGCCGACGTCGCGCCAAACGCAATAGCTTTGAGTTATACTCGTCAGCGCCCGGCTCCTTCTGAGGTGATGAGCTGACAAGTGTTGCGGATGGGATCTTCGGACGACGCTGTCCTGGCGTTTGCGGGCTCACGAACGCGCAGGTGGGTGATGGTGGAGCTACTGATTTGATAGATGAGGTAAGGGGCCGTGCAGTGTTTAGCTGACGTTTAGTGGGCGTGACTTGAGTGCCTCGCCGCTGAGAGCCACTAACGGGTGCCGAAGAGGGTGTGAGTATAGAGGATGAATCTATCCTCCCGCCTGCAGTCGCCATATTTCATTTTGGAATTTTTTAAAAGAGATACTCAGATAAAAGTGAATAGAAATGAACTCTGGCAGTTTTTATCATTCTCTTGCTAGGGTGTTCAACTTGTGGTGTTGCCACCCAGTAAAAGAAGCGTTGGTGAATGTGATGAAAAGGAAGTAATTTGTAATTGCGAAAGCTTCAGATGCTTCAAAAAGCTTCCATGTAGAAAAAAGTGTATAATCAGTCACAATAAGAAACAAATGAGCGGGGTAATTCTCCTCAGTGTTTTGATTCAAAATGATCAAGTACTCGCAGCTTGATAAACAATGCCCCTTCAAAGTATCATAAACGCCCATTCCGCCGGCCAACCATTCTTCATGTAAATCACCGATAATGCACTCTATTTTGCCCTTCGACCTACAGTCTCACGAGCTTTCCTCTATCCATTCCTCGATTCTCTCGATCAATTCAACCTTTCGTCCGGCAGTACTCAAACCCTTAGTAGCTAGTATATCTTTGAGCTGAACGACAGTCATTTTTTGAATAGTCCCACCTTCGATTGCGGCCTTCAATTGAGCCATACTGAATGAAGAACCAGTTGCCTTCTCTGATGAACCTCTCGACTTCTTCACTGGTCTCTCCATGTCTTCGTCGTCCGTCTCACGCTTTGTCGATTTCTTGTTCGCTACTTTACCAGACTCTTCTTCTAGAGTCTCAGACCATTCTTCCAAGTAGCCGCCTGCTCGTTTACTGATCGCTTTGTATTTTGGCTCCGTTGCATCGTCTGCCTTCTCGGGTACCTCTTCCTCCAAAGCAAGAGCCTGAAGGATTCTGTAGTGCCACTGCAACGCGGGGTTGGGGTATTTCGATGGATCGTACATCGCCTTTGGCAGCTGGAGTTGCTGGATGATAGTCCGCATTTGCGTCGTAAGTTCTCCAGAACTTCGCAGAACCTCACTGGGTGGGTTGATGTTTCGCAGGTCATCCTGAAAGGGTAAAGGATAGATCCAAAGTCCAGCAGGCAGATAAGGCGTTCCCGAGCTATCATCAGACCGCTCTCTAGACGGTATGATGGCGGCCAACATTGGCTGCGCATTAGCGCGAGTGATACACCAAGCGATACCCATTCTGTCATCCTTGAGAAGTTTCTGCCAGAGTGCTGCGAAAACTCTGGTCGAACCAACATAATCTTCTTCGCTGGGGAAGATGAATGTGGACTTTTTAGTGCTTGCCCATACGGGAAGCAAACTGCGCGGTTTGAAGCCAATGATACGAATGATGGGTGATCCGAAATCCTTCAATGACTTCTGTTCGTCAGGGGAGAAGTAGACGTACTCGCCGCCAAACTTGTACGCCTTCTTTATCTCTGCTTTTTCAACGGTCCTGGCGCTATCCTCCGCAATTCGCGTAGTTTCACTTGTAGCAATTTGCGGCTTTTCACCGTCCAACCAGATGTAGCAAGTGCGTGCTGGTGTCTGACGATGAACAATGTTATACCCCTTCACTGAGATGCGTAGCCCAGGAGCAATCTCGAATGGCAAATTTGAGAACAGGGCTCTCTTTGCAGTTTGTTTGGAATTGACATTTGAGATGAGCGAGTTGAGCAAGGTTAATCCGTCTCCAGATTTCGATGTTCGGACTTCTGTCATGTTCGCCTCTCCAACAGGGTCACGATAGATAACATCCTTTGCGTGTTAGCTGGGTCCCTGGTATCTCCAGACCGATTCTTACATCATAGAACTTGTGGAGGTCGAATTTCTCGTCTCCACGCGTGATAGGGAATAGATCTATCAGGATCCCAAGGTCGTACAGATCCTTGGCTCGTACCGCTGCAGCGGACTTGGCCTGTTTGTCAGATGCGTGCGGATTGTCGTTGTCAGTTACTATAAACAAACGACGACTGCCAAAGTTCGCAGCCTTTGTTGTGAAGATCTGATTCGCGCAGAATAGCACATTCGACATGCTGACAGGCTCATCCGAAGGTGTCAGTACCTCATCTTCATCCTCCCCGTCCTCCACAAGGGTTTTGAGTGCCTGGACATCTTCTGCCGCAGGCACGTCGAGATCAGTGAATAGATAACAATGAGGGTAACCTAGACCACTGCGACCATCTACAGAGTCCTGGAATTTTGATTTCTTCGTTCCAAAAAGAAGAATGCCCATCATGTCCTTGGGATTAGAAATGATGCGTTGCTCCATGAGATGATAGGCGCATTTTAAGGCCGCCTGGACAGGGCTGTCGCGATCTGCCTTTTTGGAATCCGAAGGCGGCGGTGGCTCTAACATAGATTTGCTGACATCGATCGCAAGTAAGATGGCATCTTTCTGTGCCTTGTAGTTCTATGGGTGGATCAATATGGAGCTGGGGTGAGTGTCAATGTTCGATCAACTCACGTTCTCATCGAGTTCTTGCTCCTCCTCATCTTCGTCTTCTTTTCGCCAAGGCTGTTTATCGGCCATATTGATTCAATTGATGTCTGTTGCTCTTAGTGAAAACCGATCAATCTCATCCCAGGGTCGGCTTGACTTTAAGAGCTGGTGAGAGATCTCATGCTAGCGGGTCATAGCTTTAGGCAAACGCGAGCTAATGACAAGGTCCAACGCGCTGCCTGTCGCGAGCTCACGTGCACTGTTCAGAGCGATTACCAATCCCGTGATTGGTTGGCGATGTCATGTTCAGTAGTACCTCTTGCACCACAGAAGCTCCGCTGGCCCAGCAAGTCGCTCCTAGCAGCCAAGCCTGGGCAAAATCCCGATATGAGGCGTTGTAGGCGATCCCGGAGCCCATGGAGATGCGTGCATCATCGCCGTCGGCACTAGTTGCATGTACGTAACCTAAGATTTCTTTACACCCCTCAGCTGTTTTATGATTCCAAACCTCGCACCACTTCCAATTGATCAATAAATTGGATTTTCTTGCCCCTCTCACGCCTTGTCTCTTGAAGTCAGTGACAGTTCATCGACAATGGCTCTACGAAGATCTGGAGGCCAGCTCTGCAAGAGCATTTCACAGGCCAGTTCGCATCGACTTGCGCTACCCCAAATCGCTACTCAGAAGCGATATCTGGCCACTCCCGTCCATCCTGTCACTCAAGATGCTACTGGATTAAAGGGCCCTACGGCTATGGTCTTCCTCAACATGGGAGGCCCTTCGACTACCGATGAGGTTGGCGCCTTTTTGAGCCGTCTTTTTGTAAGTCATGAACAAAACACCGAGACCCCCGGATCATGTATATTGACAACCACCGCAGGCCGACGGCGATCTAATTCCTCTCGGTCCTCTACAAAACTATCTCGGTCCATTGATTTCGAAGAGGCGAACACCCAAAATCATCAAACAATACTCTGCCATCGGTGGAGGATCACCAATTCGAAAGTGGTCTGAGTACCAAAACGCCGAGATGTGTAAGATCTTGGACAAGATCTCCCCCGAGACTGCGCCTCACAAGCCCTACGTCGCTTTTCGATACGCGGACCCATTAACCGAGGAAATGTACGAGCAGCTGTTGAAAGACGGCTTTGGAAATGGAAAAGGTGGCCGCGCCGTCGCATTCACACAATATCCTCAGTACTCGTGCTCAACAACAGGTAGTAGCTTGAACGAGCTATGGAAGTGGAGGCACCGGCTTGAAGGCAAGACCAATAAGGAGTCCGGTGACGGTACCATTACCTGGAGTGTAATCGACCGCTGGCCTAACCACAGTGGATTGGTCGAGGCTTTTGCCCAAAACATCGAGGCCAAGCTTGCGGAATACCCTGAGGAGCGAAGAAAGGATGTTGTGCTGCTCTTCTCTGCGCATAGTCTGCCAATGTCTGTCGTTAACCGAGGTTTGTTGCTCAGTCACGTATATTCGTAACCGATCCTAACATTATCAAGGTGATCCTTACCCTGCTGAAGTTGCGGCCACTGTTTACGCTGTCATGCAGCGCCTCGGTTTCTCCAACCCTTACCGACTGTGCTGGCAGTCTCAGGTCGGCCCGTCGGCCTGGCTAGGACCTCAAACCTCGGACAGTGTAGAGCACTACATATCCAAGGGTCAGAAGGATCTGGTGCTCATCCCCATCGCTTTCACATCCGACCATATTGAAACCCTATATGAGTTGGATCAAGAAGTCATCGGCGACAGTGGTCACCCCGAGACTGTCAAGCGGGTTGAGTCTCTGAACGGAAGTCCTGTCTTTATTCAAGCTCTCGCCGACATTGCCAAGGAGCACCTGGCAGCAGGTCAGGCTTGCTCAAAGCAGATGGGTCTTCGATGTCCTGGGTGTAAGAGCGAGAGATGTGCTGAGTCGAAACGATTCTTTGCAAGCCAGCAGGCTGGCCTCGCTTAGGATTACTGAGATTATTTGATCATGCTATAAATTTGAGCCGTCAAAATCTGGGCAGCTCTTCCCAGCAGTGTACTACACCTTTACTAGAAGCGAAAATGTGGCGTGTATCTTAACTAAAGCAGGCATCGAAGGGGTTCGGTGCTTCCTTGACATTTAGAAGACGGTGTGGGGTGTAATAGTGTATAGATACAATATTCTACTTCTAAAAGAAACACTTTACATTACACATCTTTTTCTGTCTGTCCTTAGTAATGCTGCGATATCATCCGTGTTAGAATCCTCGAATCCTGACATTGGATGTTGCCAACTTTCGTCAGTAAAGTTGAAGCCAGCTCTCCTACCCTACACTGGTATGTCTGTGATCACAAGCAAACCAAAAGCCTTATAACCTATTGCTGCACCTTGCAGCATCTTAGCAGATATTTAGCCAGCCTTATTCAGGAACTACTCGGCTCATGATAAGACAATAAGCCAGATGCTATTAGTATGTTCTCAGTGACTATGCCTTTATCTACAGCAAATATAGTTGCAATAGTGCACGTGTGTACCATTGAGCGCTTGGACGTTATGGATGCAATTATCTAAGTTTAGAAACAAGTGGAATAGACATAGAAATGATAAACATAGCAGTTATTACTAAATTGAATTTTATTGCCAGAGCTTCCATGCACTCGCTGCTTTAGAGTAATTGGATGAAACATTTGTTTAACACGAAACCCTTCACAGGTCGACACTACTTCACATGACTTCTCGTATGGACCAGGGACAATTGCCTGGAATGCAATTACATGTTGCATGGGGAGTACCTCCTTTTCACACCCCTTACAAAATCTGAACTGCACGAGTACATACGCTCGTGTCGTACATGCAGGAGAAAGGTATGGAGGTGGTAGCGTGTAGGATACTCAATGAGTTTATTAAGATACCTACATTGGGTAGTATAATTGTTTTACGGGCAGATGCAGTGAACTCTTGCAAACTTCTTGCAGTCTCACAGTTATAGGATGGCATATCAGCATGCAGAGGCCTATTGGTTTCACGTATCTGCACATGCCAGTCCGTAGAATTCTTTGTCATGCCCTTCCGTGAGTGGAAAAAAGGTAGCTTGCTGGAGCACACCCAATAGTCACTGAAGAGAAGCTAGAACACAGTGGGCGGTAATTGATCCCGGACCCATAGAGAGAATAGCTTGAATGGGCCGGATGTTTGATGTTTTGACGAGGAGGAAGGGAAACCAATAAACGAGGAACACAGACGTCGGAGCGGTTGAGGCGCAACCGGACTTGACGGCGAGTGGGCAATGCTAAAATGACTACGATACGGGTAGAATGAGGAGTAAATAAATAGTTTAGAATATGACCATCCCGTGTTCCAATATCAGGCCAGTATTCTGGCCACGAGAGAGAAGGGAGAAGATACCCTGACCTCTTCCAGAAACGGTTGTTCTGCGTACCTATGTCTCGAAAGCTGTCTCCGATAAAGTCCATTTATGAATGTTCTGAGCTATGCCGCAAGAGAGGCGCCAATGATCAGGAATAGAAAAAAAAAACACTGTAGATCAAAGACACATGACACATGGGAGAGATTAAAGTAGCAATCGACTCTACTTTGTACTCCGTACGAAGTGGCTATCGAACAATTCCCCTAGATAGGAGAGAATAACCCCTATCAATACCTAAAGGCAACTTGCAGCATGAGAATGATTATCGATACTTGAAGCACAAGCGAGCTAGGAACAGGTATTTAGAGTAGCATTCCCCTTTTAGAAACAACCTACCTCAGGTGAGCTCCAAGCTTGCCTGGGGAATGGACCGATGTAAGGAGGTCCGGCCACATCTAGACATTTGTAGGCCATCAGCGGTAATTCAAATGATGTCAATATTCAGATAGAGGCTCTGACTTAGTTAGTAGAGGCTGTATTGAGAGTCAATTGTATGGCCGCAGGGCGACTTACGACATGATACAGTTAGGTACGTATATGCCGATAGCCAAGATGCAGTAATTTGCTTGAGGTGAAGCTAGAGCTCTCCCTCCCCAATCTCCCATCTTACCATTCAACGACCCCTGTGCCGAGCCGTTAATTGGATCCGTGACTTTTGAACCAACCACAAGCGTTGAGGCGGCACCCTTTGAGGTTCGACAGCAGGCTCTCAGCGACCCTGTCCGCTAAATCTCCAGAGCGTGCCCCTGGATCATGTAAGTTGGGAGACCCACACGGGTCTCAACTTGGACTAGCTCGTCTAAACCCCTTTTGCTGCAGCACGGCTGTCTGCCCAAAAGGCTGCTCTGCTGGGAGAACAGCACAGCACATCAGAATTTCGTCTCCTTGTTTGGTCCGCTTGTCACCTCCAAAATTTCCCATCCTTCTCCTTCACTTTACTTTCTCTCTTTTCTCCCCTACCCCCCGTTTCTAGCCTCATCATTGCTACTCTTCTCTCGATCGCCTTTTATCGTGCGTGAGAGTAGGTCCCGTGTTGATAAACCCGAGGCCGCCTTCTATTCTTCGTATTCACTCGTTGCGACGCTCATTGACACGCGTCTTCTGGTATTTCCGTGAGTAGCTGTCCTCGTCCCACTCCTTACTGCCCGACCACGATTTCGAGAAGGAGCACCCTCGATCGGCTCGATATCTCTTCGACTGAACACTCGCCGTCACATTGGGCTTGTTTCCCGGAGATTGTCAGTTGTCGTTTGGCCCTTCTCGTTGTCTCCCTCGAGACAACTCCACCCAGGTCGTGTAGCTATCTAGCTGGCCTTTCCCCTGACGTAGGTAGCTAACCATCAACTTTCAACTTAGAAACACGCACTTTCCTACGAGCCTTTTCAACTCGACCGTTCTTGATAATTCAATATGGGTAAGACGATTCTTTCTTTTTATGCACGCTCGTGTCAGACCACATGGCACAAGCGACAGGTAGAGACCATGGAAAGAGCCTCCGAACCCGACCTCGTGGATGATCTGTTTTCCGGGAGCTCGACAAGATATTGAACTTCATCCCGTGCAACCCATCGATTTTCGATAAGCTCGACGACATTCGTTTGTGAATCATCTACAATTTCTTGGGTCTATCTTCTTAGCCCCCTTTTTGGTCCTGACAGCATTCCTCGTTGAGAATCAGCACTTCCAACCCCTGAAATTCGATCATGGCATTCGACTTGGTACAACACGCCAAGGCTCGCACTCGCAGCGTGCATTTTGATAGAAATCTCATGTTCATGGCAACCACGCCTCTCGACGGATCATCGCCAAAGGCATCGCGGGATTCCAAGCGAACTATTAGTTTTCCATTGAGCCAAGACGATAAAAGCCCATCTTCTCCTTCCTCCCCTCGACCCTCGACAGTACGCCACTATCGCAGTATGCTTGACGTGGATTTCCAGGATCCGCCGACATTAAGCCCTATGAAGCCAGTGTCATTCGACGAACTATATGTCTATTCTGCAACAATTGGGCCAGCTGGAGATGACCAGATAGCTAATGTGAAGCCCAATCGTCACTATCTCACAGTCGAGGCTTCTACCAGGGGAAACCCTCGCAACACAAGTTCGGATTATTCACCGAGTCAGGCTCCTCCTTGTGTCTCTAGCTCCGACAGCATAATTTTCAATATCAGTGGCTGCATTGGATGCTAACATGTGTCTTGATATAGCTTCTCCCGGCAGCGAATCTCCAGCGTTGGCTCCTTCTGCCTCGCCCGCCAATGGTAGGCTTATCTTTTACACGAATTCATGTTCCCGTACTGACTGGTCACGCAGTTCCATCGCAGGCACCTCCCCCGACGGACAACAGAAACATTGTCCGAAGAAAGCTTACTGGCTATGTCGGTTTTGCTAACCTACCCAACCAATGGCACCGAAAGAGTGTTCGTAAGGGATTCAACTTCAACGTGATGGTTGTTGGTATGTGCAAAGGTGATTGAAACCTAACGATATTGACTGACACTAATCTAGGTGAGTCTGGCTTGGGCAAGTCTACTCTGGTCAACACTCTGTTCAACACCTCCCTGTACCCCCCCAAGGAGCGCAAGGGACCTAGCCTCGACATTATTCCGAAGACTGTTACTATCCAGTCCATTAGTGCCGACATTGAGGAGGCAGGTGTTCGTCTCCGCCTGACTGTGGTCGATACACCAGGTTTCGGCGATTTCGTCAACAACGACGAGTCCTGGCGCCCTATCGTCGACAACATCGAGCAGCGATTCGACTCTTATTTGGATGCTGAGAACAAGGTTAACCGCATGAACATTGTTGACAACCGTATTCACGCATGTGTCTTCTTTATCCAACCCACCGGCCACTCCCTGAAGCCTCTTGACATTGAAGTCATGCGCCGACTCCATACCAAGGTCAACCTGATCCCCGTCATCGCTAAGGCTGATACCCTTACCGACGAGGAGATTGCTGCCTTCAAGTCACGAGTAAGTTACTTGCTTTACCATCTTTTGTTCAATTATTAACCAATCAAGATTCTCGCCGATATCAAGCATCATGGCATCCAGATCTTCGAGGGACCTCGATACGAGCTTGATGATGAGGAGACGATCGCTGAGAACAACGAGATCATGTCCAAGGTTCCCTTCGCTGTTGTTGGTGCCAACAACGAGATCACAAGCGCCGATGGTCGCAAGATTCGCGGTCGCGCCTACCCTTGGGGCATCATTGAGGTCGATAACGAGGAGCATTGCGATTTTGTCAAGCTTCGACAAATGCTCATCCGAACACACATGGAGGAGCTCAAGGAGCACACCAACAACCAACTCTACGAGAACTACCGTACCGACAAGCTGCTCGCCATGGGCGTGTCGCAAGATCCCAGCGTTTTCAAGGAGGTCAACCCTGCTGTCAAGCAGGAGGAGGAGCGTGCCCTGCACGAGCAGAAGCTAGCCAAGATGGAGGCCGAGATGAAGATGGTCTTCCAACAGAAGGTAGCAGAGAAGGAGAGCAAACTCAAGCAATCCGAAGAGGAACTGTACGCCCGCCACAAGGAGATGAAGGAGCAACTCGACCGCCAACGACTGGAGCTCGAGGACAAGAAGCAGCGCGTCGAAAGCGGACGGCCACTAGAGAAGGAAGGCAAGCGAAAGGGTTTCTCCCTTCGCTAAACTTCCAGCCTCTTCACGATTTGCGGATTCTTTCACTCCTTCGTTACCCATGTCTGAGTACCCATGATGCCCATACAATACCAGCTCGACGCCCCTCGTTGTATTCGATTCTTGTTTCTTTGTCGCCTCTTTCTCTCACCTTTTTTAATTAAGAAACAAAACATTGTCTCCTAATCACATCACATCACATATGCCACATGGAATGATTGTCGTACGGAGACGGAACAAAAGTCATTTATGAAGAATAGTCATGCAAGACAGGAGATGCAGACTATATGGCTTTGCAGGAGTCTCGGTATGACTTCAAGTTGCATGCAAGCGTTTTTCTCTAACCACGCTTTGAGTCAAACCAAACCTGAGAACCTGTTGGCCTCACCTCTAATCTGTCACATGAGAATACCTTTTGGAGAGAAGAACAGCAGGGAAATTGGCGAAAGGCGTTTCAATCTGAGCGCTTCTCGCTGGGAGAGACGTTTTAGATGCTAATATGTTTTATGCATCTGGTTCGCCATATCTTTTTAGGGTGACATGCTGTCTCCTTGTGCTTTGCCTACATTACCTTGTTGCTCTGCTCACATACTCTGCCTTCGGATACCCCTTTCTTTTCCCTCGGGCTTAATGGTGCCTTGGTCATGGATGATATTAGACAGGATCAGATGGGCGATGCCAAGGACGTTGTCGAGCAGCAGCTTGTTGTATTTTAGCCGTACATTTGTTGAGACAAGGATGGTCATTTACGTCTCGACAGATGATATTCCCTAGATGGTGATGCGTCGTCTCTTTGGTTTGTTTCTTAGCTGGCTTGTTCTTGGTTTCCTTAACATTGTTTTATTTGTCTAGCTTTCTTGTTCCAACACATTTGTCTGTGACGTTAACATGTGACAATCATCACGTAGTAAGACATCTGGCAAATTTGTACTACCTCATCGAATGTGACCTTCCAATAGCGGACGTCCTGCCCACCACTTCATTATAGTGATGGAATTCGGGTGATTAATGATAAACTCATATAAAATGGCTTAACGTATGTAACAATGGTCGCTTCATTTTGTAGTACAAGCATATCTCATAATGTCAAGACTCCAAGAGGGCCCAATCCAGAGGTTATAGTGAAGAGTGAGGAAAGTGTCCCATAAACCGCCCATGCCATATATGTCCCTAAACGTTTTCCTCCTTAGCAATACCGTTATCTACCTCTTCCTAGCATTCCTCAGGATAAATGCTCCTACCACACCGGCCGCAACACCAACACCGCTCAGAATAGCGACACCCATCAGCCCCTCGCGGGCAACCTTGTCATCGATCAGTTGGCGTAGGTTGGATGCTTGAAGGTTGGCAGGCTCCTTGTCAAGAAGAAGGTCGTTGTACCGACGCGCTTCGCCGTAGTTGCCGAGCTTGTAGTTGCCAAGGGCAAGATAGTAGAGACATTCGCGGCGACGTTCGGGGGAGATGCGGAAGATATCCGAGAGAAGACGCACACCAAGCTGCTGGTCGTTTCGCTGGTTGGACTTGACGAGGCCCTGAGATTCAGTTAGTGTCATCGCTCGTAGGTAAAGACGTAGGATTGTTACCCAAGCGTAGTTGAACTTGGTCTGGATGCCAACCATCTCACCCTCGCGCTCATATTGCGCTTTTAGTACATTAAGCTCAGAGGCATTTAGCGGTCTGTCGCCGTCAGTCAGGATATAGAAATAGTCGTATGTTCAGAGCAAAGGACTAACGTCTCGGCATCGAGAGCATCTAGCGAGGCTATCAGTATAAGCTAGAATATCGTCATGCAGTTTAAAACTCACATGGTAGTTCGGTTACCATTCTGAGAGAATAGGTATTCGGCGGCAAAGAACGTGAAGGCGAATTTTGTATAGGAGAAATAGGAGTCTTAGTATCGATTATCTTGGTCAGGATCAAGAGGCTTTCGAGGTGGAATGGCAAACGTAACGTAATGGAGGTTGCACGTGTTATTCAGAGGTAGCTCTTTTCGGCTTCACCTTTGCCTGGCTGTGGCGGGCCCGATGACGATGTGCGGTTGACGGGGGAAGCTCGGGTAAATAAGGTGGGGGAAAAGTGGTTGCTGATAAGATAAGCCTTGATTGTCGTCGTGACGACGGGAACGTGTTTAGCCCAAAAGGGAGCTGCATTGGCAAAACACCAAGTTCACCATCATCACCGTTTAAGGCTGTAGTGGAACTGCGTTTCACAGCTGTCATTGACACAAAATTTTCCGCATCTGAGTCTAGAAATTGAGATAAGCCGCAAATATGTTGCTCTCCGAAGAACCCGCAACTGTAAGTACTTATTCCTGTTGCCCCTTTTATCTAAGCTAACAAACCCAGCTCATTCATCATACTATCGAAAACTTCAACATCGCACCAGACAAACTTGCCGTCTCTCGTGTTACAGAGTCACTTTCGACACTCCAACAAGCTCGCGATCTTCGCGTTCGTGAGGCGGAATCCTCACTGAAGAAGCTCTCTCGTCAGCTCGCAACACACACATCGCGACATGATGACCTCGTTGCATCCCACTCGTCAGCGGATCACGCGTCCAACATCGCACGTCTAGACACACTGAAATTTCGTACCGCCAAAGCTGCTGCTGATGCTGAAACCGACGCTGAGCGCCTTGCTCTAACGGCCGCTGACCTCAAGGCTCGTCTTCGCGAGCTGGAGCTTCAGGGCGTGGAGGGCGATGCGGCAGCTAATGCTCGACGCAGAGACCCAGTTGACGACGAGGTGCTGCTGAGGCTCAAGGTGTATCGAAGCCTGGGCATCGACATTGAGAGGGACGAGAGAGACGGTGAGTGGTCCAAGGCTGTTATTCGGAATGATCGCAAAGGGGACGTGCATGTTGTCAACATGGATAAGAAGTTCTCGCGATTCTTTTACGCAAACTACTTCTGGCAGACTCTCTAAGAAGACAATCCCTTCTTTTGGTTGGCCAATGTTATCACGATAATGTATTCATGCTGGGTTGGCGTTGGAGGCGTTGCAGATACCAGGAATAGCACATTGCTACCATTATATCGTTTCAATAAACAAGTAATGGTAGATTGGAATTCGCCTTTGTCGTTTTCTTTCGAAAAGTCATTGATATCTTATTTTTGCATCATCATAAATCCAGATAATTGACAAATTGTCGCTCAAACGCCGATGGAAACCCCCATATTACCATTTAAGTGTGACACTTTGGGTCCTCGTGCCATTTTCCACCCTAACCAAAACCTTTCATTAGATCATTAGAATAGTTTACACGATAGCGCAACGAGTCTGAGTCGGTTTTACGCATCGACGACACCTTGAGTTGGGAGTTTTTTCAGTCCTTTTGGAGAAGTTTTGAGACTTGGAAAGTAACTGTCAATGAATGACTTGTTTGTAAAAGCGATCCGCGGGCCAGAAGGTGTTCTTGTACGAGAGCTGTTAGGAGATGCTAAGCGTTTTGCTCCGGGGCTTCGGTTGCGACCACCCTTCATCATAAGATACCCGCCTTCTCCCGGTGTCGTAGGGTCACCAGATGGGGAACGATGATGATTTCGCCCATGGTGTTGCTTGTCAGGAAGTTCAAGTCGTGAGTTTATGGTAGTCCATGTTTCATCGTCACCACCCAAACGCCAGCCACCAATACCTTCGAAGTCTCGCTCTGGACCAATGCTTGGCAGTAAGCCGAGTCCCTTTTCACTGATTGGAGTGGTAGTGCCTGCCGTGGATAGAGCACTGGAACTTCTTCTATGTCGACGACGTCGCAAAGAGGACTCAAATGATGTTGAACCAGCAGAAGCAGGTACAGGATTGGTATAGAGCGCCGCAGGTGCCGGTTCGAGGATTTGGTGGTGAGGATGATAAGTATTTGGATGGTAAGGGCGAGTCTTACGTCCACCCAAATAATGAGGAACGAAAGAGAGAGCAACGTCGAGATACACAGCCAGAACTCGGAGGATGAGAACAGAGAAAGCGATAGTAGTTGTGATACCAGCGAAGACAGCAAGCGGAACCGTGACAACAAACAGGAAGGGCACGACGAAGGCGTACACAGGATTGAGGAGTGCCATATTGATGGTGTTACAGAACGAGACTAGCAGCACATGACCACAACAGCTTCGAAGAGTGCTGTGTGTATAGAGTCGTGGAGGTTGTCGACGGTGTAATTAGTGGTTACAGATGGAGGCACGGGCTATAAGGAGAAAGAAGATGTGGAAATGAAAGGATAAGAAGGAAGAGGAAGAAGAAAGAGAACCAAGAGGAGGGCGACTAGTTGGTGTAGAGTACCGATATGTACATAGAATGGATGGATGCCGCTCTAGGACGAGATATGCGTCGACATCCCCCAAAGCCGTGATAGGATGGATTGTTTCCGGGGAGCTATAAAAGATGCGCCGCGGAGGGGTTAGGTGTTTGAGCCGGCGAGAATGTAGCGTCGGTGTACGGTGAATGTGACTCTACGGGGTTGCATCGAGCTGTAGCTGAATCAAAGTAGAAGCCGTAATTATATGTATCTCGGGAGATGGGAATAAAAGAGGAGAAGGATAAAGGAAAGCGACGGAGGTCTAAGGTGAGGACGGAAGGATTACACTTGGAGGAGGCAATCACATGTGAATGGTGGCTCGCTTGGCCTGGCTTGGCTTAGGTCGGTTTGCATACCACACTTGCCCATTTTAATGGCGTCTTAGGTGACTGTCGTACAGCAACGCGACAAGCCACGGGGAAGGATCGTGCGGGGAACCTGTACCAGGAAGAGATGCAAGTGATAGTAAACGGTAGGAGGAAGCTTCATGTTGGCAGAAGGAGGGTCAATGATACCTACCAAACTGTACAGATAAAGCAACGTCAGTGGTGGAATGCAACGATAAGGCATGATTGCACATCATGACGAGTCTTTCAATACACTTACAGTATCAAATCCCTATCACAATGCTGATACATCAATGAACTGATTGACTGCATTAAACTTCGAGTATCTGCGCCCAGTGATGATCGACCGCAACACAAAAAGACCCTGGAATCGGTGGTTGACTACAAACTGTCCGGGCTGCAACTTACAGCCACTGAAGCCCATCGGTAGCCAACATCAACCACACACGTCACATGAGTGATTACAAGCCGAGGCAGACGAAATGTACTCGCAAACTAGAAGCTCAAACTCCTATATTCGCTAGATGAAAACTAAATTACCACAGATTAACTGAATGCTTATTAGATATGTTCATACTGTATCGACCGACCTCATCATAAGTTAACCCCACTTGGAGCCTCGATAATGCCTGTCCCCATCATGATCCACATCAGCTTCCCCCGCTGACATCACTCAAATTTGTCTTTCATGCCTTCCAGACCTTGGCCGTTGAGAGTAACAATCTTGTGTGCTCCTGTGAACATAAACTCCTTCTGCAGTGCTAATTAAACCCCGCTGTCTCGGCACCACTTTGACACTGGGCTACCATTACCAGATACCAACACAATGTGTCAACACACCCACACCCATAACTATGATGTGCCTCAGCAGTCCAAGCCAGAGCTTGCAGGGGATCAACCTCCATTCCCCTGGCATCTGCCAATATGCGACGCCCACTGCCATCCAACAGATACAATGGCTTCGATAACAGATATACCCTCTATGCGTGCATCAGCTTTGACCATCATGGCAACACGTGCCCAGGACCAGGACCTCGTTATGGATGTTGCTAGCAACCATTGCAACCCGGATCTCAAATCACTTTTGCAAGAAAACTCGGAAGCAACAGGTACCTGTGCTATTCCCTCCTTTGGCTGGCATCCATGGTTTTCCCATCTACTCTACGACGACTCGGCCGACACTCCGACATTTCAGCCCACCTCCGGGTCCGAGACTGACAATGCCGCCAAACAAGCACATTATAATGCCGTTCTACAACCAGCGCCCTCACCAGACTTTGTTGCTTCTCTTCCTTCCCCTGTCGCAATAAGCTCATTTCTCAATGCAACCGAATCCCGTCTATCCACTAACCCTCATGCTCTTGTCGGCGAGATCGGCCTTGATAAGGCCTTTCGTCTACCAGAACCTTGGCTGCCATCGAAACATATCGAGAGGGATTCAACACTCACACCAGGAGGCCGCGAGGGCCGGCAGCTTAGCCCTTATAGGGTGAAAATAGAGCACCAGCGTGATGTTCTTGCCGCACAGCTTCGTCTTGCTGCAAAAACTGGCAGAGCTGTTAGTGTGCATGGCGTACAAGCTCATGGCATATTGTATGAGACGCTTGCGGCAACATGGAAGGGCTATGAGCGGGAGGTTATAACACGACGCAAGCGGCGTCTTGTGGCATCGGGTGCTGAGGACTTCTCAGACGAGGACGACAACGGTAGTGAGAAGCCGTACCCTCCTCGAATATGCCTACATTCATTCAGCGCTAGTGTTGAAGTATTGAGGCAGTATCTGAACCGAACGATTCCAGCTCGTATATTTGTCTCCTTGTCAACAGCTGTCAACTTGAGCACTGATGCTACCCGGAATAAGACTGACGATGTACTACAGGCCCTGCCTGACGACAGCATCCTAGTGGAGAGTGATCTTCACATTGCCGGCGAACAAATGGACAGTGCATTGGAAGACACGTACCGGCATGTTTGTGAGGTCAAGGGCTGGAACCTTGACGAAGGCGTCAAAAAGATTGCGAAGAATTACGAAAAGTTCATATTCGGGTGATACACAAAAGGAGCATGCGTGGCAGGGGGAGGGAAGAAAACTTGCTTTATCCCAAGTAATGAAAAGGCTTGGGTAATTTAGTCTAAGTTTATGTGAGTCTTCATTGAATTCATTTAGGCATCCTATTCTTAAGTCTCACGCTTTCTTGCTCCCTGAGGGGTGGATAAGCACAAGAGCGTATTATAAAGATGCATGTTTCAAGTTGTGGTATTAGGTTGCTATGGCTTCTATTGAGCGGGAGCGTTTGCTGTTTGTAAATACAATTCCCAATATCCCACGTCTGATGCGCATAAATTCAAAACAAGGAAATCTGGTGTATCATAGTAATATGCAAAGAAAATCATTCATGCCCAAGATCATTGAGTCTAATTTAGTTCTTGGTGTCCCCCAGGACATCGCTGGCATTGGACCCGGAGTTCGAAGGGGTATAATCGGAGCTGCCAGGAGTGTATCGGCATCCATCTGCTACAACCGACGAATCACGCTCATCGTCGTCGTAGGCAGGAAGGTTGTCATCCGTCTCCATGAAGCCAGGGTATGCTGTGGCAGTAGTGTGGTGCGAGGGACGGGGAGGAACAGGAGGGCCCGCAGCGTAGCTATAAGAACGAGCATGGCTATGCTGGCCCTCCTCAGCAGCGACGATGCCCTCAACCATTTGAGCAGCCTCACGGAAGGAGGCAATCTCCTCTTCCATGGTAATGCTACTGCAGGAAGATGATCGTCGGCGTCGCTCACCGTCTAGCATAGCCTCCTTCTCATCATCCTCGTTCTCAATCCATCGGGTGACAAAGGCACGATAAGCAGCCTTCAGAGCAGAGTTCTTACGACGCTCGTCATGAGTTTGGCGGAATGCCCGGCGGATAGCACGACGAGCCTCGGGGCTGAGACGCGCTACACGGCGGTGAATGTAGGCGATGGCAATAGCACAGAAGAGGGCGAGAGCAATGGTTACGATTCCAAGGATGACAATGATGGGATGGTGAGGAGGCTATGCTAGACGGTG
>JAAQRH010000851.1:0-30160 GCA_013186785.1 Fusarium pseudonygamai
TTAAGGCTATATATATATTACCTTCTAAAAGCTAGAGTTAAATAGGATTTTTTAGTATAGTAGCTTGATATGCCTCGCTAAGGCGTTATAAGCTTTAAGTATCAATTAATCAATGGGACGACCCAGATCATAGCGTTGAAGAAGATGGCGAATGTCGCAGAGTAGATGAAGATGAAAGCGATACTTGCTCTTGGTCCAGCCATGTTATTCTCTCCAGCCTGGCCGTAGGTCGCGCTCAAAGCCACGCAGATTGCGATTGACACGGACAAGGCGAGCGAGCCGGTCCACAATGTTCGAGGACGCGGCCATCTGTATGCAACGATACTCAAGTAGATGATAGTTCCGATGACACCCGTGAATCCGTGGATACCAGATACTAACAATGACTGTCGACCGGTGATACCAACGATGGCATAGAACATGTTCTGGAAGTTCTGGATGACAGAAGCGCCTAAGAGCTGGGACTGAGAGACAATGAAAGCCGCCATGTCGTGCGGTGAAGGTATCGCATGGAGAAGAGCTCTTTGATCGCATAGCCCCAACTGCCTGCCTCACCAGAAGCCTCAAGTTCAATCTGCTGTTAGATCTAGAGAAGTTCTTGTTCGATAAAGGTCTCGCCTTCGGTGCCATGGAGGAGTTTGAGAACGCGGCGAGTTTCTTCGTGACCTCCTTTCCTGACGACTCAATGGAGTGTTAGTAGGTGGTCTGGGAGAATGAACGAGATAGATACTTACGCCATCGCGGCGAGAACGGTACAAATAATACTGCAAACATGAGAATGAAGGGAACGGGGATTTTCATAGCAAGAGGAATCCGCCATTGAGCGTCAATGACCGCAAAAGCACCTCCGTATCCAGCCCAATTCGATGCCAGACACTGGCTTACTCAGGATGTCCCTGCTTGTGCCACCTAACTCATCTGCTCTTGTCACGTTGCCGTCCGAGCTAATTGATAACTCAACCGAGTCATCCAATGACGAGCAGACTACGGGTAGCTCCGTTGGTTCAGGACTACATCCTTTTGAATGTCATTACATGGCTGGGGAATGGCCACTGAAGCCTATCTTGATGCCCAACATGTCCTGGCGGTCAGAGGATGAGGACTTGGCCTGCTGAAACAAGAGTAGCTAGTAGATAAAAAGAATGCTTTAAAAGTCTCCCGAGTGGTCAACTGCATTAATGGCCTGATGTGTTCTTTTCCCTCCTAGATTCCAAAACTTTAATTGATACTTAATGATGACGATACGAGACGTGGCTTGCATGGTAACCCCTCACAGATGATTCACTCGTTGCCCCGCTGACGACGCGCTTGTTTCGTATCTCAATTTCTTGGTTCGTCGTGTCATGGCATTTCTCTCTCTTTCATTCCAAGTTAAATCGCCATCAATAAACGAAATGGAAAATCCAGGACAACATATCCCAAGCGACAGCGAAATGGTCGAGGGGTGGCTCAAGAGAACGCGCAAGACAGAAAGTCTTGCCTCAGACGATGAAGAAAACAAACCAGCAAAGAAGCTCAAATTCGAGCCAACAATGCATGTTTCTAAACATACCACTTTCCCTTCGCCCATTGAGGCCCCATCCCCGCCTACACACGGCAACCAGTTGCTCCACGAGCAAGAATACGATTCAGAGGCATCGTCGTCGCAAACCGACGACTATCAATATGCCAATCACTGGCTTGACTTCAAGACCTTGAATCCTAATCACGATAATATGCCAGCGACATTGAAACTATTTTTGGTTTCGTTGCTTGCGCTTCAGAAAGACAACAAGATAATTCCCAAGGCCTTAAAGGTGAGTATATTTCCTACTAACGGAGTCCATGTCTATGTGCTGACCTTGACCTTAGGATGATATTGAGGCTTATCCAGGGCCTGATTGCACTCTGGCCATGCTTGACGATGAATCATACTACGTTCCTGACAAATCTGAATCAGCGTGCACTAAGGGATTGTTCGACGCCGCGATCAAAATCCTTGAGGCAGCAGAAAAATGTCATACTCGCCAGTACGATGAAAACGGATGGAATAACCTTGTCTATACACCACTCCTTACGGCAGCGATGGACAATTTTAAGCCGGAGGAGCATCAATTAACTGACGTTGCACCTTGGTAAGATCTTTCAAGTCACTATTCCACGCTCAACATTAATTCCCTGCCCATTATAGCTCCACGGCTACAATTGATCCAGAATGGCATCGTAAGTCTGTCCCTAAAGGACAGGTCGATTACGTCTTATATGTCGACCCTTCTCGCGAACCAATCGCACGAGATAAGTGCCTAGCTCGACGCGACCGCGTGGGATCAGTCAACCATACTCAGTTTATACCCACTGCAGAATTCCCAATTGCTGCGAGCATCAAGTCGAAGAGTCGTCAGGGAAGCAGTCAAGACGCCGAGGTTCAGCTGGCAGCCTGGCAAGCAGCGCAGTGGCATAAGATGGACATTGCTGTCGGTGATCAAACCTCAGAGCTTGGTTTCCTACCAGGTATTATCATCGATGGACACGAGTGGAGGTTTTACGCAACGACCTATGGTCTACTGAGAAACAAAACCGTAAGCTTAATTCCCATCCGTGCTAAGAGAAAAGTGTGTACTAAGGTCGAGAGAAGACACTTTGGTCCATCCATATTCTTGGTTCCACGACCACTATCGTTGGTGTTTTTCGTATCCTGGCAGGCATTCGGGCCATAAATATCTGGATCAGAGACACTTTTTGGCCGTGGTATAAGAAGTATGAGCTTAGCCCAAAGATAGCTTAAGTATCATACCCGGATGACGGGCCTGATAACATAAGAAATGATCGAGTGAACGCGAGGAAATATACTACTATTAGACATATTTACAAAGAATTTCTGAACTAGCGTGCTTGAACCCAACAGAAATCTAATGATTGTCTACGACTCGCGGCAAGATACCGAGTCAAGCGCGAACCAGTTGGGTCGGTGAACCCAGGTGGGGTTACAAGGGTCATCGCTAGTGTTGATATATCCGCTCTGAGGACTGCTAGCAACGAACCAAATCCTCGTTTTGCCATTACTAGGCATGGTGAAAGTAAACCTGGCGGGAACCCACGTCTTTGTCTGGTCCTCGCTTGTGGGCCATCTGTTCCCAACGACGTTGGTGTCGCCTTGATAAACGCGGACGTAGGGAACCAAGCTGCTTCCATCATCTTGTTCGATCTCGTAATACTCATTCCACCACCAGTTGTAGGTGCAGTAGAATCTGGTACCAGGGCAGGCCTTGATGTCTTGATACAGCCAGAGGCTCTCGTCGGCATCAAACTGCCCGGTTTGGAAATGATACGACGAACCGCCCTGGCCGCCGGGAACGACTTTGGAGTACACGGGGTCGTAGCGACCAGGGTTGGGATCCTCTACCCATGGAGCTAATGTGCCGTCCTCGAAGCCACCGTTGGTGAACGGGTCACTGTATGAGCAGGTCGGAGCTGGCTCAACACCGGTGTCGCAGAAGCAGCGCGTCTCATAAGTCTTGACGCCAGTTCGGTCCGAGCTGAGCTGAGTGACAGTGCCCATATAGAGACTGCACTGCGCGTTCTTCTCGTAAAGGAATGTCACACAGTTACTCTTCTGCTGACAGGCCGTGTAGCAATCGAGAACAGAGGTAGATGGGCCTTCGCCTAAGTACCTCCAATCGTTGGAAGTGCCCCAAACCCATCCCCTTGATCCGCAGACGGCACCCTCGGGTGTTGGTCTCTCCATGTTGTTAATGCAACCGGTGGCTGTCTCGGAAGCGGTAGTGGTAGTCTCCTCAGTAGTAGTGGTAGCCTCTTCTGTTGTGGTGGTGGGAGCTTCAGTTGTAGCAGTGGTGTCTTCAGAAGTGGCAGCTGTCACGCCAGTAGTTGTGTTTTCCCCAGAAGTAGTTGCTTCTCCAGTAGTGGTAGTAGCATCTGCAGTCGTAGTAGTAGCATCCTCGGTAGTAGAGGTAGCCTCTGCAGTAGTAGTGGTAGGATCTTCACTGTTGACCGGGACGGCTTCGCTGGTGGCATCCCTGACAAAGATCTCGGGATGGCCTCTTCGGATGAAGTTTCTCGGGATAATGGTGGCCGTAGCATCTTCAGTAGTGGTAGCTGCCTCAGACGTAGTCGCGGGGACCACCTCGGTATCGGTGTGAGTAAAGGGGTCATCGTAGACAGGAGGCTCTGGGTCGGGGCACTCAGTTGAGGTAGTGGCAGCGAGAGTGGTGCCGGTGGATGAGTCGCTCTCACTGGCGGAGGTGGTGATGTCAGTTGAGAGGGCAGAACCGGTGGTGGTCGACTGCTCGGCGGTGGTAGAACCAGACTCAGTCTTGCTGGTAGCGAGAGTGGTCTCAGTTGAGGTCGCGGAGGCAGACTCGGTAGCAGAACCACTCTGACTAATGGTGACAGAAGTCTCAGTTGAGGTACCAGACAAAGACTCAGTCAAGCTCGATGTAGCAGAGCCAGATGCGACACTGGTCTCAGCAGTAGTCGAAACAACCGCCACAGAGCTCGAAGAGGGGCGGCATGGCCCAGCATTAACGAAAGGGCTGAGCGCCGCAGCAATTACAAACGAACGGACGAAATGGCGAGCCATCTCTGTGACAATCGTGAATTTTTCGGTAATAAAAAAACGCAACAATCTGGAGAAAACAGAGTTTGGGGGGAAGAGTCTGGGTTTAATCAATCTCCTCCCCTGGCAAATTCTGCCCTGCCGACCTCGTGTTGGGCCTTGTTGTCATTATTTAGTGCAGATCCTTCTGAAGCTATTGATAACTAGTCTTCCCAAACAATGTCAAGCGCCTCGTTAGTTGAGTGTTTTTAGAAAGGTTTTATCGATAGTGCCAGCGCGATTAGAGCTGAGGCCGTTAGTTTTACAGGGGTCTTCAGGGGCGGCGCCACGATCATTGGCTCTTGGGGCTCAGCTTTTGGCCAGGGAAATTGGTGGCGTAGTCGCGAGTGGAATAACCAACAAAACATCGTATTTCTCCCTACCCTGGATTTATAGCATTTATTAACCATTAAAGATTGTACAGCTTCAACTGCTTCGTTCGCTCAGAAATCCTCAGTTATTCATATTTGTATTTTTTAATATTCATGCCAGGTAGTAAATCAAGTCATTCGTGGAAACCGTAACTGATTGTAGTCTTCACGTCAAGAATGCTAAATGCTTAGCCTGTGAAAGAAAGCTTAGTATTTTTCTGCATGATTCATGAACTCATCACAACGCATGGACGTTGTGTCACGTAACATTAAGTGGCTATTTTAAAACAAGGTTCCAGCAAAGCCGCGCTAATTCCACGCGATTGATTACTCACTACAACTCTAAGCATCGCATTCACATTCCGCATTCGATTGTATCAATCAACCATGGTGTCTAGTTACGAAATTTGACCAGTTCCGTACACACTCAGTCCCTCTTCTTTGATCTGCCCATCAGGCTCCCAGTATTGACTGAATATGCTCAAGCTTCATCAAACACAAGGAGTCTGAATATTAACATATAGCCAATCACACGATTTACATCCCTACATGAGCAGTCTGCTCTGTACACGCGTGACTATGGCCTTAATTAGCACCATCTTAGAAAGTCGATATACGAGCCACGCAACAAAACTCCTTGGAGAAACTTTGTTCATAGAGCCGAATTCTTACGAACCTTCACTAGCGGAGACTTCCGACACGACATAGCGATCCTTTGAAGATACGGTGAGCATCAGATCATGAACTTCACTCATCTTTACGTCCTTCCTCTTTCAAACTATGCAAAGTCCGTCTAGCACCTCTCGAAACTTGATTTACGCGCTCTCCAATCAAAAGTACCTTCCAAAAGTGATCTACCTCAGCTCTAGATCAGGGCATCTATTCGCAAAGATCTACAAGCTGAACTGGCAAAAGTATAGCGGGAGAATATCCCGCAACATTCGAGAAGGCCTAGTAGGATCGACAAGTAAAAAGATAAGACGGAGGTAGATGCTATGTTTGGAAGGTACACGATGGAATAGGATGCAACAGGTATTGGCATAAGCGCTGCCATAGGTGCATCTGACAGAACTTGGCCACAGAGGTTGTATCGCATGCAGGTTGATGCGTGCGTTATCGCAGGGCTGCTATTGCGTGGTGGTGGCTACAAAAGTTCTATACGGTTTCCAGTTTCAGAATATTGGGCCATTGTGATTGATGGCGCATGACCGAATTATAGCAGTGAACCCCGCCCAGAGTGGTAGTGCAGATGCGCTTTGATGCTTGGCGATTCCCTCGGGCTAAATAACTCCGGTTGGTCTATACGAATGCTGACGCGATGATCCTTCGGCATTCATCGTAGATCTTGGGGAGGATGAGCCGATCAAAGACATGCTGTAGATCAGCTCTTCAACTGCTCTTAGCAGCTTTACAATTACATTCATCTTGAAGCTCTTTTTCGTCCAGTGTTTGCCCCTCGTCCTGATTATCCGTCATATCCACAGTGTTATTGGCGATAGAGTTATCGACTTTCCTCATCGGGATACTGACCCCTGCTGCCAAGGGCCTTATATGCCGATCACTTTCACGGGAGAATGATAAGGTTAATGCTTCTTCTAAATGCCGAACTAGACTACGGAACAACGGAGCTTAGCACCAGAAAGGCAGGTCCGCCTATTCGCAAACTCCAAAGATACTACCAAGCAAGCTTATCGCGGGATAGTAACCAGAGAGGCAGGTAAGAAGACACAACAACAACCATAGCTATGTTGATTCTCGAATATAAAAGGATCACGATGGTCTATTCAAAGTAGTCTATCATCAACCACTCTTCACTCTTCAACTCTCATCTCTTGGATATCTATCTCTTCACCATGGTCAAGTTCGCTTCCGTCGTTGCACTTGTTGCTCCCCTCGCCGCTGCCGCTCCCCAGGAGATCCCCAACATCGTTGGTGGTACTTCTGCCAGCGCTGGCGACTTTCCCTTCATCGTGAGCATCAGCCGCAACGGTGGCCCTTGGTGTGGAGGTTCTCTCCTCAACGCCAACACCGTCTTGACCGCTGCCCACTGCGTTTCCGGATACGCTCAGAGCGGTTTCCAGATCCGTGCTGGCAGCCTTGTAAGTCATCTACTCCTCGGGAGATCGGAGCGAAATCACTAACCTCTTGACAGTCTCGCACTTCTGGTGGTGTTACCTCGTCGCTCTCCTCCGTCAGAGTTCACCCTAGCTACAGCGGAAACAACAACGATCTTGCCATCCTCAAGCTCTCTACTTCCATTCCCGCCAGTGGAACCATCGGCTATGCTACCCTTGCTGCTTCCGGCTCTGACCCCGTCGCCGGATCTTCTGCCACTGTTGCTGGCTGGTAAGTCGCTCTCTGACATCTAGGATACTATATGCTAACTTCCATCCAGGGGCGCTACTTCTGAGGGCGGCAGCTCTACTCCCGTTAACCTCCTGAAGGTCACTGTCCCTATTGTCTCTCGTGCTACCTGCCGACAGCAGTACGGCACCTCCGCCATCACCAACCAGATGTTCTGTGCTGGTGTCTCTTCCGGCGGCAAGGACTCTTGCCAGGGTGACAGCGGCGGTCCCATCGTCGACAGCTCCAAGACTCTCATCGGTGCTGTCTCTTGGGGTAACGGATGTGCTCGACCCAACTACGCTGGTGTTTATGCCAGCGTTGGTGCTCTCCGCTCTTTCATTGACCAATACGCTTAAACGCCCCATTGGAATCGCTGAGATGTTCCTCGGATATTCTCTAGCTTGAGTATTGGATACGGAACCTGTTTCTCAAACACGTTTCGACGACTTAAGAAGATATGAGTTGGTTTCAGTTGGATCTTAGTCCTGGTTGCTCGTAAAACAGCAATCTAGATAGCCAAATTGAATATGAAATTTGATGGAATATTTATTTCGATAGAAGTGACCTGAAATGTCTGGCAGTAAGAAATTTGCGGTTGAGACTTGTGGCTGTGAGCTTATTCCGGCAGAGAGAACCTAGGAACTTCAAGGCCGTTATGTTCGCCAGTCTTCTCCCCCTGATCATATTCTGCGAGTTATGTAGAGTGACTTAAATGATTAAGACTTGTGGCTGAGAGCTGATATCAGCAAAGGGAACTGAGATCTAGAATGCCAAATCAAGTTAATACATTCTCTATGTCTGAACTGATCTGAGGACGAACATCATTTCCTTGTTAACTATGCTGGCAGCCTTAAACTCTACCTTATGGTCGACAATCAGACAATTATTTGTGTAAGAAGGATTTGTCGATCAGGGCGGTATCAGGGTTGATTATCTGGGTTGATTATCTGAGGAATGGTGTGTTGTAATCCAGATTGACACGAAAAAAGAAAAGGAAACCAAATTGTGCATACAATGAGATGTTCAAGCCGACCCTTCCATAAATAGGCGGACCAAAATTATAACTACAGGCACCAGTCTGCCAAACGTATTTCTTGAAACAACTTAAGAGCACATAAGCTACAGTTCTTCAGTAGGAGCGTCCTTCACAATGACTCCCTTGACTTCCTTCAGCTTCTCAATAGCCTCCAAAGTCATGGGCCTGCCATCAAATGGCGTCAGTTCTGGCTTAGAGAATAGCAGAGCTATACTTACGGAGGATAGGAAGTGGGAGGAATGGTTCGTGTCTGCCTCCAGAAATCGACACCAGTGTCCTTTTTGACAATGCTGATATAGTGATTAGCTCGGAAGTCTATCCACAATGATGCATTACTGACTCGAGGACGGTTTCATTTCTCTGTTGATAATCCTCCAACTTCTCGAAATCGTAGATAATAGCCTTGATCATCTATAGTCAGTAAATGGTTTATCTATGTAAGCTTCATTTGATCTACCTTTCTATCCGCCATGGCTGCTAAAACTGCTGGGATATTCAAAAGCGCAGCACAAGCAGCGAGGGTGATAGGCACAACGTGATATGTTGATAGAAGCATCAGTATCAATGAGTTCCACTCAGAAACGTACAGCAGCAAGACGTGGTATATCGGCCAGTTAAATAACCTTTTAAGCATTCGATTATCTTCGGAGATTCTCGAATTGGGAAGGTGATGATGCGTTCATGACAGGGATTACACGCCAACAAAAGATCCTAAGGGACTTGAGCTTGGCTGCGGGGAAAGCCTATCAACGATAAGCGTGAGCCCACCCACTTGATAGATAAGTCGCGCACTATGAGCTTGGCTCTAGGGGAGGGGATTGGTCAATAATGGGTGCTGGTGATTGAGGTGATGGATGGGAGTGACCTGCGTTAGTGGTCGGCTGATGCACCCGGATGAACGCTGGAAGGTGTTGTTTGGTGCGATGATCGACAGATGGTAGCATGGTCAAATGGAAGCCTAAAGGCATGTGAAAATGCCGAATCTCTTGGCTAGGTGGCAATACGGAATGGTCTGGCCGGTTCATGGAGCCAGCCGATTGCCAACCCAGCTTGCAACACCAAGACCTAGTTATCAGCCCGAAACCAGACCGATAAGATTAGATAAGAAGACAACAATAAATAGGATAAGGACTCCCATCGTAGAACAGGTTTGTTGTAGCTCTTGTATATAACCTGGGAAGACATGCCACGAAAAGTACCATCTATAGAGATTGGCCTCAGAAATGTTCATACCCTGGTGAATGGATGCTATCTCAGTCTCGAACCAGGTAACATGGCTCGATGAAGGCCCACGAGTCCAAACAACTATCAAATGCAATGTTCTTCACGAAATATGATCGCTGTAATATGGTTATGATTTAACAATATCTCTAAACTTGTAAGTCTCATCAGCTTTCAACTACGCCAAGCGACGTCAAACCCCCATTACCCCACAATCGAGATCCCGATTCAGCACGCGGAGGAAGGACTTCCGGGTGATGTAACTGTCCCTTCTTCCAGCAACTCATCAAATACCACAAGAGTCGCTTTATTTTTAGGCTCATTGCAGGAAATGCAGACCGTAGTCAGTGTTTTGCATTGACTTTGGGGGAAGGCATCGACGAACGGAAGATCTCGTCGACATGTTCCACCAATCAGCAGGGCTTTCTCAAGTATCTACATATTATTGTTGAAACGTAACGACTCATGTAATAGTTGATTTGAAGAGAGAATAGATGTACATTGGGGGTAACTCTGCAGTCTGAAACTTGTAGATCACCACGATGCCGGTTTGTGTGGATGTGAAGCTGTACTTAAGACCAAGTATATCCTCAACTTGGCAGTTCTCTCATCCAACAACATCTCCGGGAACCACTCAATCCTATCCAAAATGAAGCTTCTTGATATTCTATTCTTCTCCAGCTTTGCTGTTGCAGCACCTGGTGCCAACCTCCAAGCCAGAGCTGCAGCCAATGACCCGTGCAACATCGGCTACTGCACTCAGAACGGAGGGTGAGTTAATCGGTTCAGAACTTCCACGATCATAACTCTGACTCGTTTAGTACAACTGGAGGCGGAAGTGCTGCACAGGTCACAGTGAAGACCCTCGCTGAGCTCACCGCCGCAGCCGCAGCGGACGGACCTTCTGTCATCTTCGTGCAAGGCAGTATCTCTGGCGCAGCCAAGGTCCAAGTTACCTCAAACAAGTCCATCATTGGCAAGACTGGTAGCTGTAGGTAAATGATATCATCTCACAGGTATCGTGCTGACCGGTTTGTTTAGCCCTCACCGGCATTGGCTTAACCATCAACGGACAGAAGAACGTGATTGTCCGCAACATGAAGATCTCCAAGGTCGAAGCCGACTACGGTGACGCGATTACCATTCAAAAGTCTACTAATGTCTGGGTTGACCATTGTGATCTCTCTGCTGTGAGAGGTGACGATAAGGACTTCTACGATGGTCTAGTTGATCTCTCGCATGCTGCTGACTGGGTCACTATCTCGTATACCTACTTCCATGACCACGTGAGTGATCCCCCTTCTTATCAGAGAGATCTAGCTAACCGTTCATTAGTCAAAGGGATCACTAGTAGGACACTCCGACAAGAATGCAGCTGAGGACGTTGGCACCTTACGTGTTACATACGCAAACAACCACTTCAACAACGTCAGAAGCCGAGGCCCTCTTCTTCGCTTCGGCACTGCCCATATCTTCAAGTACGTTACCAAATAGCCCCAATATTTACTTGCCATTAACTGGCATATAGTCAGTACTATGATACCATGGACACTGGTCTCAACAGTCGGATGGGTGCCCAGGCTCTCATCCAATCATCTGTGTTCACCAACGTCGGAAAGAAGGCGATCTTCAGCGAGTCAAGCTCCGAGGTCGGATATGTCGTCGCAGAGGACGTCGTGCTCGGCGGTGAGAGTCAAAACACTGCTCCAAAGGGGACGTTAAGCTCAAGCAAGATTCCGTATCAGTTCACGCTTCTGGGATCTGGAAAGGTTGCTTCAACGGTCCCGGGACAGGCAGGTCAGAAGCTCAGCTTCTAAACGAGGTTCATTACTGCGGAAAAGATCGCTTGAGGTCACTCTAGGTCTACTTTCATATCACCTGTATAGAAATCGCCATATCTATTCAAGCACTTCTCCTATAAATACATTGTGCCGCATTCTGTCGCATTCACTTCTGACAAGATGTGAAGTCCTTGAGCCCTGCGTCGGGAACCTTGTTCTTGGGGAGGCAGAACTCGATATCCTCGCCCTTGAGCTTATTGCCAAAGACCCGAACATGCTCGCGCTGTAAATATCTTGTTAGCACGGAAAAGAACAGTATATCTTGGCGAACTTACCTCTGTAATCTTGAGGAACTCGTTGTAGATGCCATCAGACTTCATTCGCTCGCGAACAAGATCCACAACACCGTTCATGAGGGAGAGAACGGTAGTAACCTTACTATCCCAGGTCACGAGTGCTGAAACACCCTTGCCGTCGACGCGAGTGGACTCTGTGCTACCATAAGGATCTGTTGCATTGATGTTAGCGGCATTCTATGTCAATTCATGAAGACTTACTCTGCATCTTCTTTCCAACAATCATGTTCCTCCACCAAGCCATTCCAACTGCCTTGTCGAACAATACGACAGGGAAGACACCGTAAGGAGTAATAACATCCAGCTCTTGGTCTTTCTGGCTGGCAATGGAAGGGATACCGGCGGGTGAGATGTAGCCGATGATCTCATCAGTCTTGGGATCGGTAGAGTTGTTGACTGAGGCGTAGAGGCCGGGGGTCTTGGTGACCACCGAATTGCAAGTTCGAGCTCGCTCACCGTTCTTGAAGAGGCGGCTAAACGGTCAGCTTATGGTTTAGGGCGTAACTGGTGACACTTACCTGACAATATCAACATCGTGATATGGCAACTCAAGCTGGTTCCAAATCTCATGGCTAGAGAACCAATAACCCTTGCGCACAGTGATGGGACCAACGCCGCCCTTGTTATACTCAACCTTCTCCAGTTTAGCTCTCTTGTACTCCCAGAGCGTCTGCTTATCCTTCTTGGACAAATCAGTGAAGAATTGGAAGAAGTAAGTCAAAAGCTCTCCCTCATAAGGGTCATCGAGATAAGCCTCTGACTCGCATTTGTAAGATTGCTTCTTGTCATTGACTGGGAGTGTCTGATCACCGATTGCTGTGACAGAACAGACCTTTCCTTTACCGATGTAGAAGATCTTGGGGGCAGTTGAAGCGACGTAGTTGAACCATGTTTGCCATCCGTCGGCGATCTTGTGGAACTTGGGGTTGGACTGCTTCTGCAGGGCTTCAATGCAGGCGTAGACGGCCCAAATGAGCTCTCTGAACACATTTTGTTAGCACAGAAAAGGAAGTGAAAGTCGGGGTACTTACCCGTTGTCCAGACCAGGAACACGATCATCCCAACCATCTTGGGGAGAGATGGTCGTGGTGTCGGTCTTGATCCAAGGCAGAAAGCCGCCGAAACCAGGATATGTCTGGTTGAACTGGCTGTAAGTCTTGAGCTTGGTCTCCATGATTGACGCAGCGAAGCCTGGTGCAGCCTTGAGATTGTCTGGGGTCAAGAAACGGGCAGCTTCTTTAGAACCAGAAATAGCTTGGGCGTAGAGCATAATTTGCAGTGCCTAAATTGAATCTTTAGTAAAGGTGTCCGGTCTTCGAGACCGTAGCGTGACTGACCTCTTTGCTGGCTGCACTGAACGTATGCTTGTTCGTGCGCTTGCCAGTCTTCCAATCAAGCTGGGTTCCATCATATGACATGCCATTTTGAGTATTGTAGGCTACATCGTTTTGATGAAATTTACCTTCCCAGTAGAGAAGATCCCAGATGAAATCGTCGGTGTGTTGAAGGACGTCGTTTTGCGACCATTGAGAACCGAAGCGACAAGACGGAGCTTTGGAGTTGGAGTACTGAGGTGAGGCCGCTATCAGCGGTAAAGACAGGGCCAAGGCAGCCAGAGCAGATCTTAGCGAGGACTTCATGATGAGTGTCTCCGAGCTCAATTGGTGTCTCGATGCTGTTTGAAAAGGTAGAGCAGATGACGAGGCTGTCTTTATATAATGGGAAATGAAGACTTGCACAACATTTCCAGGATCTTGGATGAACCAATGCCGACTTGGGTACGTATTGAGCCCAGAAACAAGGTTTCTTTCCCCAGACTCAACCCCGCTTGTCGACTCACCACTATCGAAAGGGGAATAGATCTTCACGGGGAAATGGAGAATAACCTCACGACAGAATCTATTTTACCGCTGCATTTCCCCGTCTCAATCCTCCCAGTCTTTGCCTCTTCACTCTCACACAATGACCAGCCCCACGCCAGATTCCCCTCAATCTCCGGGGACAAACACGCCAGCCCAAAAGAACCGAGCCTGTGATCGCTGTCGTCGGCGAAAAGCAAAGGTACTAACCTCCCTCACTCCCATCGGCGAAACTCCCCTGAGTCACTCACTGACCGATTCTTAGTGCGACTTTACAGAAGGCGAGCGTTGCACCAGCTGCAGGGAGTCAGGCACACAATGCACCTTCAACCTCCCCCTCGCCCGTCGCGGCCCCAAAATCCGCTCCAGAAAATCAGCCAGTTCCACAGCGGAATTACCGCCTCCCCAATGGGAAACCAACCACGTCGATCTCGGACTCTCGCCGCCTTTGCTCGTCAGCGGTGGAGATGTAACGAGTCACCAGCGCTGGCAGAATTTATCGCGAGCGCTAGCGTTCATTACGAATGATCTGCAGCAATTTGTGACGCGTTGCTTTGATCTCTTTTTTGAGTATCTCTACCCGCTTACGCCGCTGGTTCATGAGCCGAGTCTGAGGGACTCGCTTTCGTATTTTGGGCAGTATCCTTCTGAGAATTTTAGTACGGGGGTTTTGGAGCTTTGGCCCGAGACGACGTTTACGCTCATCACTGCTGTTTGCGCTGAGGCGGCGTTTTTATTGCCGAAGGATTTATTCCCAGAGGGTCAATCGGTGGCCGATATCTTCCTCAATGCTTCGAGATCATGCTTGAACCAATATCTTGAGGCGGAGTTGGAGAATCCCAATGCGAACTCAATCACAATTCGATATTTTCACTCGAATTGTTTGCATGCAGCGGGAAAGCCCAAGTACTCATGGCATATCTTTGGTGAAGCCACGCGTCTCGCGCAGGTTATGCAATTGAACCTCGAAACTTCGCTAGAGGGCTTGCAGCCAATTGAAGCTGAATTGCGACGTCGAGCTTTCTGGATCGTGTACATGGGCGATAAATCAGCTGCGATACTGAACAATCGACCCATCACGATCCACAAATTCTCATTCGAGTCGGGAATAACTACATCGTATCCTTCTGGCATTGAAGATGAAGCGCCTGTTCTCTCGCCTGGCAATCTCGTCACGAATTCTGATGTCGTGCGGATAACTTGCATTGAAGGCTTCAATGCCAATCTACGCCTCTGGCAAAATGCATCTGATCTGCTGCTGGAGCTGAGACTAATGCAGGACCGAAACCAACAAGATCTGAGCATGTCGAATCTTCAGCCGCTGATCAGCGCGCAAGAAAAAGATCGGCTGGATGCTCTTTATGTCCGTTTCATCACCTGTCTCGATGATCTACCGCCATATCTGCAGTCGTACACATTCGCTGCGTTGGCCGATGAGTCTAGGGAGACCACCAAACAATTCCTGATCCAATGCGCTAATCTTCAAGTCTCCATCCATTGTCTAAGAATGGTGATAACGCAAAAGTTGGAGAATCTTCCGTACTATAAATCGGAGATTGGGCACTCGGATTTGCGCAAGACGGAGATCGCGAGAGATATGCTGAGGGTGATCCAAGAAGCTCCGTTTTGGTCACTCCAAGTCAACGGCGAGCCTTATGTAAGTCCACTAATACATCACATAGTCAATGCAGCTAACGAAGTGTTTCTACCAAGGTCGAGAAGATACGACTCACTGGTGCGAGTCTTCTGGAGATCATTCACAGAAATGGGTCGTCACCAATCGCTGCGAGAGCGCGTAGCGACTTTGCTGTTCTTCTTGATCTGCTCACGAGACTGGACTCCAAGGCATCCGATGCATTGCGAAATACTTCATCATTGATACACTAAATCTTTATAATAATACCATCACATATCTGCTGTCCTCATACCACTCTTCAGACTCCCTTCTCGTGAACGAAATCGTGCTCCTCCTTCTTGACTTCAATCTCCTTGACCATCTCCTGCTTCGCATCCTTACCCTCAAACAGATACGTGAGCTCTTCCAGCGTAGGTCCAGATGTCTCAACAAAGAAGAAGTAGACGACCAAGAAGATGATGGCGACCCAGACACAGTAGTAGATGTAGAACTTCCATCCGATGGCCTCCAGACCGATCGGGTTGACGTAGCCACCGAAGATAGAAGAGACTTGAATGGTGAGAAGCACGAATGCCCAAGTCTTTGCTCGCATCTGGTAGGTGACGATCTCAAGAGGATAAGTGACGACCAGGTTTGTCCAGCCAAAGGTGTAAAAGCCTTGGAAGAGAAAGATACAAGCCAGTACGACTCGGCCGCCGGCCAGTGATCCCTCAAGGTACTGCTTCGCGGCGATGGTCCACATGATGAAAGTGACAAGAACACCACCGGATCCAACGAGGAAGAAGGTGCGGCGCTTGAACTTGTCAACCAGAAGCGTCATGGTGATAGCGACGATGTACTGCCAGAGAGTAACCATGCCGTTGACAAGAGTGATGTCCTTCTCCGCCTCGATGCCTGTATCCTTGAGGATCTGGGTCAGATAGTTCGAGACAAGCAGGTTGCCCGAACTCTGACTGAAAAGCGCAGTGGCAAAGCAAAGCGAAATACGCTTTAGGTTGGGAATGGATGAGAAGAATTCCTTCCAAGTCATGTTCTGCTCGGCTTCCTCCGCGATGACTTGCTGAATCTCGGCGCATTCGAACTTGACCAGTTCGCTGTCGGAATCACCTTCGCCGTGGTACTTGATCAGAATCTCCCGAGCTTTGTCGACCTTGCCCTTTGCGATCAACCAACGAGGTGACTCGGGACAGAAGAAGATGAGGCTAAGTTGGTATGCTGATGGAATGACTTGAACGAGAGTGGGAAGCTTCCATGACCATTGGTTAGGAATGCGAAAGCATCCGTATGTCGCCCATGCACCAATGACATAGCCCAACACAATGTTTGTGTTGTAAAGCGTCGTGATCTGCACACGCTCTTTGGGATGCGAGAGCTCGGTGACCAAGACTGGCGCACCCATCTGGATAAGCGAGGAACCAATCCCGAGAACGATCTTGCCGCCGATGAACATATTGAGTGATGTCGCAAAGAGTTGAACCATGACACCAGCTATAATGACAATAGATCCCATGGCGGTTGGGACGCGACGACCGGCGACATCACTGATCCAACCAAGGAAGATGAACGGTATGACACCTCCGATAGCGTTGGAAGCACCGAAGAAACCAAGTTTGGAACCAGTGGGATGTCCGAAGCGGTCTTGCCAGCTCTCGAGCGTCTGAAGGGCGTTGGTCATAGAGCTACACGATGAGTCAGTATGCGTAGCCACTTGCCGGTTGGGAGTGGACTTACCCGTCAATGCCAAGAGCCATACTGGCAAACAGCGAGGACGTAAGCAGAAAGTATAAAAGAATGCCATTCTTGCGTTTCCAAAACGGCGGAACGGTGGTGAGGTCAATGGGAGACTGAATATCTTCAGTGGCGTGCGCCGCTTTCGGGGCCATGTTGACGTTGCTGCCGTGAAACTGAAACAAGGTAAAAAAGAGTCGTCAAGAGTGACTGATGATGGTGTTTACAGTCTTGTGATAAAGCTCGGCGATCTCTAGCATACTTATATATACACGATGCAACACTGAAGAAGAGAGAAAGACTCGGTTCAGAAACATGCCATGACCAAGGTTACAGCGAAAAATCCCCATTTCGACCTAGCCTCCAGACTTCCCCGTGGGGAATGGTCTGCTCAAAGAAGCTACGGGAAAACGGCGAAATAGCACATCGCGCTATTCGAAGAAACCCCTCACCGTCGGGGAAACTACCCAGTGGATCTACTGTATTTCACCGCGATCGGCAATCGCGACGAGTTGGGTATTTATCTTATCGGCCCGTAATTCCACGGTATAAAGAATGCCGAAGTATGTAACTTGTTTTGGTCACTAGAGACCTTTGTGTTGAATTCACAGACGACAATGCCTTCTCTACCTAACGACTTCAAACTTGGTTTCGCTACGGCGTCTTACCAGATTGAAGGTGCCGTTGCGGAAGATGGTCGCGGTCCCTCAATCTGGGATACATTTTGCCATCTTGAACCGACACGAACAAAAGGTGCAAACGGCGATGTTGCCTGCGATCACTATCACCGCCTTGAAGAAGACCTCGATCTTTTGAAGCGGTATGGTTCTGACATGTATCGCTTCTCGATTTCGTGGTCTCGTGTTATTCCTCTTGGTGGACGAGATGATCCTGTTAATGAAGCTGGTATCGCTTTCTATGATAGGGTTATCGATGGGTGTTTGAAGAGAGGTATCACGCCCTGGGTTACGCTTTACCATTGGGACTTACCGCAGGCGTTGCATGAGAGATATGGTGGATGGTTGGATGTTGAAGAGTCGCAGAAGGACTTTGAGAGATATGCGAGGCTTTGTTACGAGAGGTTTGGTGATCGAGTCAAGCACTGGATTACACTTAACGAGCCTTGGATTGTCTCAATATTCGTAAGTTATTCTTTCGGGAGGACAACAGTCAATTGCTAACAATACGTTCTAGGGCTATGCAACAGGCGGAAATGCTCCAGGACGAAGCAGTATCAATCCTCAGTCTACAGAAGGCGACACTTCAACGGAACCATGGATCGTTGGCAAGGCTCTCATCATGAGCCACGCTCGTGCTGTTGCAGCTTATAACCAGGACTTCCGTGCATCACAAAAAGGCCAAATAGGAATCTCATTGAATGGAGATTACTACGAGCCATGGGATAGCAGCGACCCACGAGATAGTAAAGCTGCTGAGCGGCGAATGCAGTTCCATATTGGCTGGTTCGCCAACCCCATTTTGTAAGCCTCTCCTAACTTTCTCGAAAGAATGACGACGGGAAATGCTAACTTTGCTAAGCTTGGGACAAGACTACCCAAAGTGCATGCGCGATCAGCTCAAAGACCGCCTCCCACAGTTCACATCCGAAGAACTCCAACTTCTACGCTCGGCGGAGAGTGACTTTTACGGCATGAACTACTACACCTCCCAATTCGCTCGGCACAAGTCCACTCCTGCATCAGACACAGATTACATCGGTAACCTTGACGAGCTCCAGACCAACAAGGCTGGTGAGCCTGTAGGTTTAGAAAGTGGTCTACACTGGCTCCGATCCTGCCCCGACCTCTTCCGCAAACATCTCACGCGCGTGTATCGTCTTTATGGCAAACCTATCATCATCACAGAGAACGGGTGTCCTTGTCCCGGCGAGGATAAGATGACGCGTGAGGAGTCTGTACAGGATGAGTATAGGATCAAGTATTTTGAAGATCACCTTGACGCTATTGGCAGGTCGGTTGGTGAAGATGGATCTGTCATTGAGGGATATTTTGCGTGGTCGTTGATGGATAATCTTGAGTGGTCTGATGGTTATGGACCAAGGTTTGGAGTGACGTTTACGGATTACGAGACGTTAGAGCGGACGCCGAAGAAATCGGCGTTGGTGCTGAGGCAGTTGGTGGACCATCGGAAGGGGACTCAGTTGAAGCTGTAGATAAGGCCCATAGACGTGACTATTAGACGACCGCAATTATATAGAGCTCACATATCATATCAAGATCCTAAAATCACTATCAATGCAGCTCAAGACTAATCTTGGAGACGAGTTTCCTTATCTATATATCTCGGCGAGCAAAATGATCCGGCAGACCCATAGCCGCATCTCGGCGTTGGGTTTCATCCGCCAGACCCATTCCCGGCAGCGTTTAAAGTCCGGTATATCCGCTATCCACAGCTCGCGCGGAAATCGTCAACTGAAACGAGTTTAGCATCGCCGAGGTTACACGTCAAAGCGGGACGCTAGGAGCCAATTTGGATATTTGAAAGCCGGCAGTTGACGTGGTGCCAAGTTTCGAAGAATTTTCTCGTATTCTCATTCAAGTTACAAATTGGCAACAGTACCCTCGAACGTTTTGCTTAAAAACAAAATTCAGTTTTGATTTACTTTAAAAAAATGGCTCGCATTCTCATTACTGGTTCCGCTGATGGCCTGGGCCTCGAAGCAGCGCGTCAACTCGTCAAGCGCAATCACACCGTTTATCTCCATGCTCGCAACGCTCAACGCGCAGCAGAGGCCAAAGAAAAATGCCCTGGGGCTGCTGGTGCCTTCGTAGCGGACTTGACACTCGTTTCGGAGACTAAAAAGCTCGCCGAGGAAGTCAATGCAGTCGGAACCTTTGATGCCATTATTCACAATGCTGGCTTGATGGCTGGACCATTCCGCAAGACTCCCGACACCGGCATCCCAGCTCAGACTGCCGTCAATGTCCTAGCACCTTATGTTCTCACTTGTCTCTTAACACCTCCCAAGAGACTCATCTACATCGCGTCTATGCTCCATGCTCAAGCCGATACAAGCGTGAAGGATATTTTCTGGCTTGAACGAGGCGAATCTCAATTCAAGGACTTTCCCGCGTACTGCGACTCAAAGCTCCACGTTATGTTGCTTGCAAACGCAGTCGCCAGGCGCTTCAAGAACACATCAGTTATGTCTGTTCATCCCGGATGGGTTGCGACGAAGCTTGGCGGTGAGAATGGGCCAGATAAGATGGAGGATGGAGTCGATACATATGTTACGTTGGCTGAGGGAGATTATGATCAGAGCTTGACGGGCAAATATTTCGAGCCTAAGAGAAAGCTGGCAGAGCCGACTCCTCAGTGTGATGAGGTTGAGTTGCAGGAGCGGGTTGTTGACGCTTGTGAGAGATTGGTGGGATTGAAGCTTCCTGAGAACTGAGCTTGATCGATAAACATACGAATAATTATATGCTTACGTATCTAAGAAACTTTCAGTATTGACAGAATCTGGTAATTGAGGTGTCACTTTGCTCCAATATCATGCACGCTATGTTAATGTGTAAGACTGATAATAGCATAACATCGGAGTGGAATGAGGAAAACCCTCACAGGCTAAAAAACTGCAAATGAAGGCCAAAAAACGATATAGTCTAAGATAATCCTTTATGGTTTCATATAGAAGAAGACACTGCAGAATTGTTGGGATTAAGAAGTCTCAGAGCATCCGGGACAAAATCATAACATTCACTACCCTGCAGTAAATAGAGATAAGATAAGGTCCGTCTATCTTATCACACCAACACGGTGGATTTTACTGAGCCGGGAAATAGATGGACCGAGCGTTGACAGTCCATTAACCAATGACAGAGCGAAAGATGTCCCAGCCAAATCCTTGACCTCGCGTTTGTTTCGGCATTTTCTCGTGCATTTGTGTGAGCCAATCAACGTCTCTTCTAATCCAGTTATCGGGCGAAGCTCGCCCTATGGACCCGAGAATGCAGCGTAGAGGCACGGGAGTAATAATAAGCATTTATAAAAAGAACCTGAGTCTGACTATATATATCTTGTGTTGTTCTGCTTATGGTTAGAAATGTTCATTATCAACAATCTCATAAATACACCATTTTCAACACTTGCAAGCTGAAATTCGCAACGCTCAATAACTAATCTCTACTTACACTTACTACATAAGTCACCAATCACATTACCATGCCTGTCACATTTATTGAAACAGATGGTGGTAAGCTCGCCGTTGACATCGCTGGCGAAGGACCTCTTGTCATCTGCTCCCCAGGAATGGGAGATTTCCGCGACGCATACGACGCTTTAGCTACAGAGCTTCGCAAATCGGGCTACAGAGTCGCTATGGTTGACCTGAGAGGCCATGGCGACAGTAGTACTACCTTCAACCGCTATGGCGATGAGGCTACCGCTGACGATCTTCTTACCTTGATCGATGCTTACGGTGGTGGACCCGCTGTCTTGGCCGGCGCCTCTCTTTCCGGGGCTGCTGCTACGATCGCCGCTGGAAGGCATCCTGAAAAAGTTGCTGGCCTTATTCTGTTCGGAGCCTTCCTTCGACCTGGAACTGGCAAGCTCGTCGCCAGTCTCTTCCGCCTTTCCATGCGCCAACCCACGGGCCCTATTATCTGGAAGTCATACGCCCCTAAACTGTGGCCGGGTCTCGGTGATAAGATCCAAGAACGAGTCGACAGATCCATCGCAATGTTGACAGGCCCTGGTCGCTGGAAGGCATTCCACGCTACACTATCTACCGACCACGCCGTTGTCGCGCCGTACATCAGCAAAGTCAAGGCTCCAGTACTGGCTGTCTACGGAGATGCTGATCCTGACTGGACTGACCCTATTGAGGAAGCTCGTTGGGTCGGGTCGAATTTTAAGGATAGCGAGGTTGTTGCTGTCAAGGGTGTTGGGCATGCGCCTATGATGGAGAGGCCTGAGGAGGTTACGCCGGCTGTTCTCAAGTTTTTGAACAGGATCCGGGCAAACGGTGGTTTTAACCGTGCTTGAAGATGTACAATATCGAGATGGTTATTTTGACTAGCAGCGGGAGATGGGAAAGGGATTGATACCATAGTGAGGCTGGTTTATAAGTTCATCATAATAGGATATAATGCGATAGAGATCACAAGGTTATTTCCACTCTTTACTATAAGCTTTTCCATTTGCTAGAGATGACTGATCAAGCCGATGGCAACAGCCGATGACAATATGTCGTTGAGCTTAGACCTAGAGTTGCTTCTAGAGACCACGAAATAATGCATCAAGAGTTGCCGATACTTGAATGAGCTCTTCATCTTCGAAAGGACGGCCGACCACTTGTATGCATATTGCCTGGTTCTCAAGAAGGTTGGGATCGTCTACAAACAGTTTACAGTTAGAATCCGGATGTGTATTTTCACAAGGGTCATGCGTACAAATTTCGTGGTTGGGTTTATCGTAGGGATTCGTGTCCATCGGTACGTATTCCGAATCAAGAGGATCCTGCTCCACGTTGACCTTGAGGCCCGGCATCGGCAATACCGCAGCAGGATAGTCGATCAGGTTGAAGAGAGAGGTGTATCCCCAGTATGTATTGAAGTCATGAGGATAGCCCACGCCAGGTGCCGGAGGGCATATCAAAGCGTCGATGGGATGGCCGTCAGCGGCGGCTGTTTCATCCCATGCTGCCAGGAACTGCTCTTTGTAGTCTCGTACCTTGCCACTCAGCTACTAATAGTCAGACAAGAAGTGAAAACTCGCTGTGATAAGGCTCACCTGTAGAATCTCTGAAGCGGGAAGCTTCCGAATATTGAAGACCTTGAGCAGGTCGGCAAATGCTGGGATGATGGGTTCACCAGATTCTGTAAGTGCGGCGATGGTAGCATCAGCTCCGCCGTGGTAGTAAATGTCGAACTTGGTTTCTGTTAGTCATTGTACCAATTAGGTTAGGGGTACTTACGGCAGTCCTCAAAGCTTGCCAGCAGTCGAACGGCGGCTCGAAGTCAATGACTTGAGACAGAAGTTAGCTTTGAAGTCCACGGTTCACAACGAGTCTGAACTTACCCTTGTGACCAGCGTCTATCAGAAGTTGCTTGGTGTGCTCTAGTGCTCGAAGAATTGGTGGGTGAGGCATTACGACGCCATCCCATTTCATTAGCCCGATCTTCAGCTTCCCATCTGGAGAATTGATCGCCCTCCAGGGAACAGGCACGCTAGTCACATCAAATCTATTGTAAGGATGGGCATTGATGACTCGAGTCAGTAACTCTATATCCTCAATGGAGTGGCCAATAGGCCCAAAAGAAACTTGAATCAGATTTTGTCCAAGATCTGGCATCCCACCTTTTGGGACTCGTGCAGCTGTTGGCTTCAGAGCATACAGCCCGTTGAAGGCAGCTGGTACACGAATTGATCCGCCGAAATCGGTTGAAGGCGTGAGAGGTGTACCCTTCATAGCTACCAGAACAGCATCGCCTCCAGAGCTACCTCCGGCATTCAGGCCTCGATTGTACGGGTTCAACGTGCGGCCCCAGAGGTTGCTGACTGTCTCGATTGCCATGGCTGATTGAGGCATGGTGGTCTTGCAGAAGAATATGGCGCCTTCAGCACGCAGAGCAGCCACAACCGCTGAATCCTGGCTGACGATGTTGTTCCTGCCTGAGACAAAGGCCATAGTTGAAGCATGTCCTGCAACGCAATGAATATCCTAGTGGCGAGAGTGAGTTGGGTGAGGGGGTATGGCTGGCAGAGGGCTTACTTTGAGAGCGATGGGAACACCATGCAGTAAACCCTTCAGTTGGCCACCCTTCTCTAACGCTTCATCAAGATCTCTGGCATGGGCGAGGCCTTCTTCATAGAACCATTCGGTCAGACAATTGACCTACGGCCATTAGACAATTACCATCGTGTAACTAGATTACTGACCAGTTGATGCGCGATAGCAGCGCGTCCAGCAAATGCGTCCAAGACCTGCACTGCCTTAAGCTCGCGAGCCCCGAGTTTCTTGACTATTTCTGTAGCCGTGAGCTCCGTGATTTTGAGCTGCTCTTCGTTGAGAAGGCCGCAGGTATACGGCACATTGGTGACATCTTTGAGGCCCCGATACTGATTGACATTCAATCGCCAGCGTTTGGGGATGGAATTAAGCACTTTGGCTTGAGATTCCTTAGCTATCTCTTGCCAATTCATCTTGTGTGATCGAGACGGGATGGTGTTGTGTGCGACTTTGGCAGCTGCGAGGGACTGATTGGCAATGTGAAAAAGAGTTCTTGATAAGTTGTGCTATTTAAGCTCATACATGAAATGCATCAAGGCTCCCAGTGTATTGTAGGTGTCACGTAAGTAACGTTATGAACAGCCATCGGTGGGCCTAGTCCCCAACGATTGGTAAGATCATGGCGATTACGTTACTTAGGTTTCTCCACATCGAATGACCAGCTTATGTGAAAAGGAACTCCGTGGAGGTCGAAACGAGCATAAAATTAACGTCTCTTTTAGACTCAAAGTTACAAAATTGGGATGTTGATACCCGTCACCAACAAAGTGAACTGGATACATGAATGACGCCAACGCCCAACTACCAGATCCCGATCCATGATGCATCCTCAAGCTGTGCTACCCAAGATCGTCTTCTTAACATGATTCAGCGCACTTCCAGCTCGTAACCACGCAAGCTGGTGCGCATGGTACGAGTGATTCAACTGCGCCGTCCATTCAGTCCCATCCTTATTCATCACCTTCATAGTAACCTGCTTCTCCGGCTGAAGCGCATCCCCATCAACGTCCAGTAAGCTTATAACATCGCCCTCCTGTATCTTATCATAGTCCAATGGGTCTGCAAACGTCAACGGAAACATTCCCTGCTTCTTCAAGTTTGTCTCATGAATGCGCGCAAAGCTCTTTGCGATGACTGCTACGCCACCCAAGAACCTGGGCTCCAGCGCAGCGTGTTCCCGGGAACTACCTTCGCCGTAGTTGTTATCACCGATGATGCACCATCGAATACCAGCGTTCTTCATTGTCCTGGCTGCTTTGTGGATGAATTTGATGGTGCCGTCTGTAGGATCTCGTGTCTTGCCAGTCATGCTTAATGAGTTGGCATCAGGGAGGAATCCGTTGGTTGCGCCGAGGAGCATGTTGTGGCTGATGTTGGAAAGATGACCGCGATAGTTGTACCATGGCCCTGCGGGAGAAATGTGATCTGTGGTACACTTTCCAGAGACCTTGACGAGGACTTGCATGTAGTCTGCTTGGCCTGGCTTCCAGGGCTCAAAGGGCGTCAGAAGCTCCAGACGATCGCTGCCTTCGTCGATGGCAACTTTGTAATCTGACGTATCTTCTAGCACAGGTGGCTGGAAGAGATCACTACCGGCGACGAAGCTTTCTGGTAATTCGTTGGCGACGGGAGGGGTGAATCGGAAGTGAGATTTGCCCGATTCGTCAAGGTGAATGGCGTCGTGTATGGGATTGAAGGATAAATCACCAGCATAAGCAAACGCAGTAGCGATCTCTGGCGATGTGACGAAAGAGTGTGTAGCAGGGTTTCCATCATGACGACCAGTGAAGTTGCGGTTGAAGCTAGAAATGACAGAATTGTGCTCAGCGCCAGCAACATCAACATCCTTCCTGTCCCATTGCCCAACACACGGCCCGCAAGAGTTGCTGAGGACGACAGCTCCAGCTTCTCTGAGACTCGGTAATATGCCACTCTCCTCCGCAGTAGCACGAATCTGTTCACTACCGGGGCTCACCATGAAGGGCGTCCTGGGCCGCTCGATACCTGCTTTCTTGGCCTGTTGAACCAAGTCGTAGACCTTTTCGAGATCCTCGTAAGAGCTATTGGTGCAGCTGCCTACCATACTATGACTGATCTTGGAGGGCCAGGAGCTCTCCTGAACTCGTGCCTTGAACTGGGACAAGGGATGTGAGAGGTCAGGAGTGAATGGGCCGTTGATGTGAGGTTCAAGCGTTGAGAGATCAATCTCAATGACCTCGTCGTAGTAGTCTTCACTGCCACGGTCGGCAGTAAGCAATGTCTCAGTGAAACCGTCAGCGTAGCGAGCGATGTCTCCCCTCTTCGTCGCGGTAAGATACCGTGCCATGGCCTGTGAGTATGGGAAGATACACGAAGTTGATCCGACCTCGGCTGACATGTTGCAAACAGTGGCCATGGCCGTAGCTCCCAATGTCTCAGCACCTGGACCAAAGAACTCGATAACCTTGCCCTTTCCGCCGGACACGGTCAATATTCCTGCAAGCTTGCAGATGATGTCCTTGGAAGAGGCCCATCCTGATAACTTTCCTGTTAGACGAACACCCAAGACCTTGGGGCAGACAAGCTCCCATGGCATTCCAGCCATAGCATCCACAGCATCGGAGCCGCCAACTCCAATACCCAGAACACCCATTCCGCCAGCGTTGGGAGTGTGTGAGTCTGTACCAATGAACAAACCACCCGGAAAAGCGTAGTTCTCAAAAATAGTAGTGTGTATAATACCCGCACCAGGTTTCCAATACCCAATGCCGTATTTCTTCGCAGCGCTGCTCAGAAAAGCATAGACCTCGCGATGATCACCTGCAGCTCGCTGAAGGTCTTTTTCGGACCCGTACTCTGCGACAATGAGATGATCGCTATGCACTGACGTTGGCACTTGAACGCGCGGTAGACCGGCGCTGATAAATTGGAGAAGAGCCATTGTTGCCGTCGCATCATGGCAAGCGACGCGATCGGGTCGTAGGCGGAGGATTGTCTTTCCTCGCTCTATTTGGTCGAGGACCCAGTCATCGTTGTCGTGGATCAAGTGGCTGTAGAGGAGTTTTTCGGAGAGCGTCAAGGGTCGCTTATTAGCGCCTTGGACGCGGCGGAGGGATTCGAGTCGGGAGGTGTAATCGAGGGCATTGTACTGTGACCCAATTAGCCATTGTTATTAAGAGATGAGTCGAGGTACCAACAGGCTCAAGGGGACTCAATGCGACGTGGGATGAATGCGTCGCTAAGCATCGCCGTGCTTGTGTCCTCAATGGTCGCTGTCGGGCGGAGCAAACCCGTCGCAGGCCAAGTCGTGATGCTGTCAGTGCCATTCTTGCGATGATTGCAGAATATGCATAGCAATTACTATAATACGACTCTCTTGCCCTTGGATGGTAATCAGCATGTTTTTATTTGTTATCGCACAAACCCGATCTACGAATCTTGATGCCGTAGCCGAAAAACCGTGGAGTAGTCCGCACCCCATTTCTCCATTTCTCGCCGCTGACGGACTGCTCCGTTCCCCACAGTCCACTATCGTGATAGCCCGAACTCAGAAGCCGGGGTTAAGATCGGGTCCAAAGAGGTCCAGATCATGATTGTCATTCAGTGGAAAGCTCCAAGTGAATTCGGATCTGTTGAAGTCTTCCAGGAACATCTCGATCTCCGGATCAAATCCGCCCTCAATTGCTGGCCAGTCAAATTGGTCGGGATCGCTTCCGACATCCAAGTCTAGATTTTGCCACACTGCATTTGTGTCACTGTCAACCACTACCGACTGACCAGTATCGTCTGATAATTGAGACTGGGGGTGACTTCTAGGCGCATCAGCGTTCCCTACGTCTCTTGGTCTGGAAGACGCAGTTTGCTGGAGAGATAGTCGCGGAGCTTTGTTGGACGCGTCCGCCATGTATAGCCTCTTCATGGTCAAATCTGCGACCGACCCGAAGCTCGCTTGACCATTCCTTGCAGATGGCCACCACTCGCCTCCAATCGTGAGGAGGCTAGAGCAGCTTCGTAGATTCTTTGACATTGCCTCTGGTGACGCCTTCTCCCGAACAGCTTGCGACGTCCAGAATGAGTAGATCAGTGTCGCACCAGCGGCAAATATGTTCTGCACGGCCCGCCATCCAAAGTGAAGGCCATGAAGATCGTGAAGTCGTTGATACCCGTCCAGAATACCAGCTGCGCTGTCGAAGCAAGCCTGTAGCGCTTCTGAAGCTGGTTGCCGAATGACCTGGGATGGCTGGAATAGCAAGACCATGGTGGTATGGTACTTCAGTCCAAGCTTTATCCTCCAGACTTCTCGTTGCCGGTTATCAAGACTGGGATACTCAAATGCATCGCTGGAGACCTCCTGCCACCAATTCTGCAAAGTCTGCTGAATTCTTGCCTGTTGTTCTGTGGGATTGTCTGGCCATGGGAAGAAGCTAGAATCACCCGGCAGGTGATACAGGTGGAGCTTAATGTCTGACACGATACGGTCCAATCTGAAATGATATGACGAGTAATGGGTCACTGCAGTAACGAATGATGGCGGAAGAGGTCCCTGCATATTCTCGTCGGGGTTTGATAACGCTTCTGGTATTTTGACGTCGAACGTTTCGTCCCTAAAGCCAAGTGGCCTTCCCTGTATTGAGGAAATGGATCTGACACCGTCAGTAGGATATTAGATACACGAACTTGTGCGACATTACCTATCCAGGGAGTAGATCGTAAAAAAGGTGAAGCGTCTCACTTGCAACATAGCAAAATCATCTGGATTCTGCTGGCTTTGTTCCCGATGAATACCAGTCTCAACACAATAAGCCAATCCAAGGTGCACCAAAGTCCACAGATTGACCTCTGCAGGAGTGAGCATGCCATGCATCACCAACATCATCAGACATTGAATTGATGACAGCGTGATATGAGCGAAGGCTTCTTTGGAGAAGTGGAGGGCAGCACGGTAAAAGCGTTGCGGCGGAAAGTCGTAGTTTCGTGATCGCACTTTGACCAGAGCGCCGATATTGAAGACCATAAAGAGTATAAAGGCGACTGCTGACAAGGTAACGCCTTCTTCATTGGAGACTCCGGGGACTACCACTCTCCCATTCCATCGAAACGGCGGCATATTAGCGGGCCATCCATGGCAGGAGACATCACATTCCAAAATGCCATCAAGACAGACATATATGGCTTCGACGGCACTGAATAGAGAGAGGGGCTCTAGGAAGGGGAAATCAGGGTGTATCCAACGGGCATATGTGTGTATCAGAACGAGAGCATTATGCTTCGACGGTAGCTCCTATCAGTAATTAGAGGTTAAAGTCGGCACTCTGTGGGTAAATGATAGACTCACTTGCTTTAGAAGACTGTAAAGTTCTTGATGATACTTCCTGTTCTGATCTTGGGCAACAGCATCATCACTCCATTCGAGCTCCCCGGCATACTTGTCCCCTTGAGGGCCCTGGGGCGTGGACTCTATACTAGGTGGTGATGCTCCAATGAGGTTTGTGAAGAGAAGCCCTGAGCTTGAGCCAAGGTAGTGTTTTTGCGGTGAATCGATATTGAGAGAAAGCATGCCAAGGTTGACGGCGACAGAATGAGCGCGTTCTGGAAAAGATTCATCTTGATCAGATTGTCCTGATGCCTCTGCTGACCGCTTGCGCGAAACTGCTGGAACAGGCGGAACTGACGATATTGCGATGTCGGCGTCTTCGGGGACTCTTTCATCCTGGGAGGGGGCCGTTGGATCAGATGAAGGATCGACCTGAGGACCAGAACGTAGGTCTACGTCCGGTAGGCGCTCTCTGATGATGTCTTCCAACCATCGTATCCTTTCACGGGCAGCAGACACGAAACTTGGAGCTGTCAATGGAGGCTCCGCGACGTCGTGACGCGTACTCACTTGCGGGGAATAACAACGTCTGAGTTTTGACTGTCGACATCTAAGCAAACCTGCCCAGCTTTTGCGCAGTTGGTGCAAGCGGGTACTTGACCATCGCACTAACAGAGACCAAGGAGGAAAGATTTTAGCTTGACGGGTCGAGTTGTTGGGAGCAGGCAATGGTTCTCACCTTGATGCGACGGACCCGACAGCGTCGACAGGCCAGGCGGACCTTTTTAGGGGCATTGATACGCGTAGCCATGAGATTTCATAAGGGTACAGGGGTGATTACAGGCAGACGACGTGGTTGGCTGTTGTCACTGGATGCTTGGTGAAGCTGACAATTGCTCATGATGGCAGTGGATGACCCCGCTGGAGAATGTGTCACGTGTGAGAAACAGCAGACAGCTAACTGCATCGACTAGCCAGATGCGATTGACATTCTAATGCATTCATTTACCTCGAAAATCGATATTGAAGCTTATTGGATCTTCTGAAATATCTATAGTTGACTTCTCTCCTTCCTCTAGACACCCCGATGCATCATGTTAAGCAACGATGTTGAAATGCTAAGAGCAGTGACTACTTATGCTATTATATTTAAAATTATTATATATTAATCTTATAAACTTAATTAGC
>JAAQRH010000852.1:0-13309 GCA_013186785.1 Fusarium pseudonygamai
TTTATTACTTTAATGCTACTAAATCCCTTAATTTATTACTAATAGAGGCTTTTTAAGGTATATTAAAAACTAAAATAAGATATTATTCTATTTAGGATAAGAAGTTATTAAAGGAAATTGTAATATCTTATTAGGATAAGATCCCCTAATTATTAATTAATAACTTTATTTACTTAATGCCTTAGTGACTTAATAATTATATAAAATTAAAAGGAAAACGTATAGGCTATTAAAGCTAGCTTTAGTAATTTTAAAAATATATATATTATATAATAATTAATTTAATTTAGTATTATTATTTAATTATAAAGTAATTAGGTTAGATTGGTGTTGCTACCGGACCGGTCATTTCTTATTCTACCCCGAGGTTGCCTTCCCAGCGCCCAGCATTAAGATTGGGTGGTAAGTTGTTAGGGAAGGCACCAGCAGCTGTAGTGGTGTCCTTCTCTTTCATCTCGGAGCCGATCTCTGGGCCTAGACCATTAGACCTTTGAAAGCAGGTGGTCTCGATCGCTGCTGTGCTCCCCCAAAAGGATACGTGAATCACACGTGATACCTCAAAACTGATCCTGAATTCCATATTCGCTATCAATAATACGAATCATTATTCAAATGTAATCATCATCAACACCTCCTTCTTCTGTGATCGACAGCCTCGACCGGTCGTTTCGCTGTCCGTCCCTTTTCGGGGCCACTATCAAATGTCACCGCCTGGAGTCCTCAACATAGAAAATGCTTGGCCACATGGCTCGTGCCAAACCAGGAACATCCATCAAAGATTATCAAGAGATTACCAATCCGACGAAAGCCGAGAAAACGCACAAAGAACGGGAATTCGATGATTCCAGCGGAGGGCCTTGAATGGAGATCTGCACATGTAACTACGCCGATCGTTACACTTGACTTACAGCACAGGCACAGCACGGTTTTGCTTGGCCCATCGCCCATCAGCGGGTTCACCACGGATTCAAAAATAATCCTTTCGGCCGACTTATGTGCTCCATCGAATTCCCAGTCTCCTCCGCACACGCAAACCCGTGCTTTTCGCAAGCATTTCCATTCAATCCCCGGGCCATCGACTTACACAAGACATCTCAGTCTCACTTTACCTTTATTATGGGGTCGTGAGATATGTTTAGCACAAGCGTCATTATCTAAGCCTCAATTATTGCGAGTCTCGAATGACAGAAAAAGAACGCAATGGCAAGGATTTGGTTTGCGATAAATTATGCTCGGCCTTTCGGTCTCAAAAAAGTCTGAATCGAGCTGGTTGACTAGAAACAAGCGCCTGCGTGAACAACAGCCCATCTGCTTGCTCTCCGCCAGTTACCATAGTTGTCTTTGGCTTCTCATATGCTCGGACAAAATGGCCCAATTGGCTCCTTGAGGCTAGAGCCATTCTCCACCACGTTTCACCCTGGTTGACGTCCCCAGAGTCTGGAGTCCAAAGTCCCAGACCGAGTCGAGTGCAGTCTGACTTGGACCATGCCTGGTGTATCAATGTGCTCCGAATCATCAGCCATGAATTTTACATGCGCCGCATGCGCCTGAACTGCTACGACAAGTAACTCCAGTCGGCCGACGGTATGCTCCGTGCTTCTGATTTAGGTGTCGGGTTTCTCGGCTCCGAGAAAATCCCCATTGTCATATTCGTTCCTCGGATCGTTCTCGACAAACGCTAATACGCCCAGGCCAGGACATGGGACCTTTCTATTGCTATTATTTGTTCATTGTCCATCAGCTCCGCACTCCTGGCTGGCTCACATTGGCACTTTGGCTCAGCAATGCCAATCAATGTCGGTTCACATCCAGGTCTCTCATGGATCAAAATGCCGCGATTTACTGTCATAAATGCAATCTCTCAATGCAGCATAGCTGGAATGGAGTGTTCGCTCAACAAGTCCTAGCTGCCTCTGCGAACTGCTGTCTTTATTAGTCCAGCGTGACTGCCATGCACTAGACAGGGCTGAAAAGGCACGCTACGGCCGCAAGAGACAGACACTCCGGAATCCTTGTACGACCTTGGAATCAATACCGACTTTTCTTATGAGTGAGATAGGAAGCTGGCAGATTTGTGAAAGTTTATACGAATCCCCAACACAGCATAAGTCTTGCTATGCCTTTCAAGTCCAAACAATCACTCGAAAATTCACAATATCCCTTGTCAAAGTGCATGTTTATTATACTACGTTTCTACAGTTTAATTGGCTACAGCTTGTCAGGGTTCATTAACTTCTGCCGCCCTTTCTAGAAGACTTCATCTCCGGTACCGCTCTAGCAAGTTGGATGGCGTTGAAACTTGCTCAATTGATATAACGATACAGTCTAATGCAATTTGCAATTTGTCTAAATGCATAATAGTACAACTAGTCAGCGACTATTGAACACTCCTTCAGCCCAATAAACAAAACTGGTTTGTGTTCTTTCTTCCCACGGGAATAAGAGGTTGCTCAGCCGAGCGTCTAGCAACTTTTGATGGGTCCTCTACTTCTGCACCATCGTCATGAACCCCATGTTCCATTATTATCCAGCGAATAGTCAGCCTCACTGACTCCCGGGCCAAGCCCCTGGAAGACCACTGTTGGGTCCTCTCTCCTGACCCTGATCCTCATCCTGATCAGGCTCGTGCTCATGCTCCTGATCGTTATCAGCCTCATCTGGCATATCGTGGCCATCAGCATTCGGCCCGGCTATTATGCCAAGGACTTGCATCATTCGTTGGACAAATCCTGTAGCATCTCCTCCACGTTCGTGCTCTTCAAGATCCCTCATCAGTTCTTCATCGTCTAGTGCCTGCACGGCCGCAAGGTGAGCGTCCTCTTCATCATCTTCATCACCGCCAGGTGCACCACCCTGACCAATTGCCGCAAGGCGCTCAAACATGTTGTTCAAGCGTGTTTGGACTGCACTTTGTTGAGCTCGTTGTCGGTTAGCAAAAGGCATCCTTGTGCCTTCGCCTGAAAAGATGTTTTCCTCCTCAGGGGGTGGTAGAGGGTCGAATTCGTAGTTCGGTTCAATTTCTAAGTACTCTCGTGGCGCCAGACCCATAAGTGATGTCTGGCCCTCAAGACATACAAGCCTTGTGACGCCTTGATCAGGAGGAGAGTCACTGCTGGGAAGCACACTTGTATCAACCTTTTCGAGGCTCTTGGCTGTCTTTTCAAGGAGAGGGATAGCTTGTGCGTTGTTCCAGATATCCTTGGCCTGGTGGATGTAGAGCTTGACCCAGAATGAGCGCGAGTTTGAATCGGCGTTTATGCCCCAGATAGATGGAGGTGTGTCAAGGTTCAACTCCTGGAACAATCCACAGTACAGCCAGGGGACACGTCGCATGCCCTTCTCGAGCTCTTCAGTTGCACGAGCAGTATTGCCCAATTGCAAGTGAGCCAATACCAACGTCTGTCGAAGGTAGACCGAGTCTCGGTTATCTGACGTCTTCTCCAACTCCTCTACAAAATCGATCAACCACTGAGACTCATGGGCACGAATAGCCAGCCAATGAATGAAGTGTCTCATGGCATAAGGATCACGTGGATCCAAAGAGTACAAGAGCTTAGCCCACTCCAGGGCAGTGCGATTGGTGCCCTTTCGCACGAGACTTTTGAGGTAGTGATATCCAGCCAACCAGAACTGCCTGTTTTCTGGACGACGGAAGTCAAGACGTGCTTTGCCTTGCTCGATGTTCTGACGGAAGGCGTTTGTGGTCACACGACCAAAAGTGAAGAGAGCCCGTTCACAGAGTTCAGCTGCGAGAGCCTGGTTCTGGTCTTGCTTAGCAATAGAGCTGACCTGTAGGAGTGCCGAGACATGATAGGGTGCTTCCTTGAGGAGAACGATCATTCGCTGAGGATCTCCGATCTCCACGCATGTGAAGAAGAAAGCTTGCAGAGCGTCGTAACTTGGAGAGTGCGCGTAAGCATACTCCGTGAATGACTCGTCTTCAGCTTTTGCCACCTCCTTCATGGTCAAGCCACCAGCACTTTGTTTTGGCCAGTGCTCGCGTCCTTGGATGAACACATTTCGACGCAGAGAAACATCTGGAAGTTTCGGGGCTCCAGGACGCCCACGCAGGTAAGTTTCGAGGTCCATTTCTCGCTGCATGGGGCGACGATTGCGTTCTTGTTCTTCCTCTGCTGCGGCTGACTCGATGACGTCTCGACCAAAGAGGCTGCGCATTTCATTGTTGGCCTTGAGATGATATGGTTTGATAGAGAGAAGCTCGTTGATTCGCCGGGTTTGAGCTGCTGTCTTCTCTGAGGTAGATGTGTTTGCGGGAGTTGATGCCTTGATGTTGAGTTCTCTCATGGCCTTGTCGATCTCATCTTCATCCTCTTCGGGAGCTGCAGCCTTGGCCTTGGACTTCTTCTTCTTATTCTTCTTTTTCTTGCTCTTCCCTGTAGTGGATGGTTGCTTTGTTTCGGTCACATCCTCCTCAGGCTGTTGTTGCTGCTGATCCTCATCTTCATCTTGTGCTTCGTCGTCATCGTCACCACCCAAAGCTGCGAAGAGGCTCACGCGAGGCTTTGGTGCGACAGGCTCATTCTCTTTATCGCTCTCACCCGAGCTCTTTTCTGCCAGGATCTGAGTATCCTCTAGCTCTCGCTGCTTCTGCAGCTTGCGAAGTTGTCGAGTCGACATTGTGAGTGAAGATGTGGGTGTCACGAGTGTTTTTTAGTTTGGTATAGGGTGAGCGAATGTGAGCCGTGACAGTGACGATTGAGATATTTGAAGAAGACAGATTGAACAGGGGTCAGAGGGGATATTTATACAGCTGTTGGTTGGTAGGTTTCGTTTTGTCGGGAGATATTACGCTTCAGAACTTGGGGCTTTGATAGACTTTCATGAGTCAATCAGTCAGGCCGAAGAGACATGAGAGGATATGACGTGTGCGGGGCTGTGGGCAAAAAATTTAAGTTCTTACAGTTCACGCACAACATTGGATCGTTGCTACCAACCAAACAACGTACTTGACCAATAAAGTCAAGGAGAGTCCAAAGTAACTATTCAACGTTGTCGAGTTAGGAGCTCAATATATTTACCAAATAGTATCATGCTCATGTTAAAGTTTGAACAAGTAGTCACATCGTTCACCATCACAAGAGAAGAGCGTCAACTTTGTTTGAGCTTGAATCCTTGATTGTATTCATGTCAGATGCCTCATTCCTGAGTTGTGTGCTTCTGACATGTATCAAGCTCCATTTCCTAGTTTTATTTGCATCATCATGAGCTTTCGTCGCCTCATTAACTAGGCTTCCGTCTTCATAACCACCAGCGCCAGGCCGTGCCAGGCCGTCCTTTGTGTTTTTTAACTCTGCAATTCAAAAAGGGCAAAAGAAATTCCTTTTGTAGCCTGCTATGCGAAAGGGCCTCCAATCCCGCCCGCTTCCAATTCAATCCTAACTCCAGGCCTCGTTCTCATAGAGAGCCAACCCTCCTTTCCCCAAACCCGTTCAAACCCCAAGAACGGTAGGGAACCGTGTTTCGCTTGTGTAAAACAGCAGAAATGCAATCGTCCCAAAAGTAGGAAATTTGTGATACATGTTACGAGCAATTATGAAACCTGTATCGGTTCGTAGTTATATTCGACGTTGCGGCGTACCGCCCAGCCTCGCGGTGCCATTCGACATGGCTGACATGCCTCAATTCGTATTATACTGGCCGGTGACGTCGCGGCCGATTATTGCTGAGCAGGCGTGTTTTGATACTGAGGACGGTTTCCACCTCGTCCACCGCGGCTATATCCACGACCGCCCCGACCACGACCACGGCCTCGGCCACGGTAGTTGCGATAAGCACCATCAACACTGCCCTGACCAAAGGTCTCCATGTTCTTGCGCTGCTCTTCGCCCCTCCATTCGCGACCACCGGGCTTCTGGCCTCCGTTTTCGGTTCGCTCTCTGGATTCGCTGGAGATGTTGTCAAAGAACGATCTCGACTTGTTGTAGGCAACAGCAGCATCGTCAGTCGTAGTCGAGATCTCGGGCTGCTCGGTGACAGCAGGGTTTTCGGGTGTCTCCAGAGGAGACCCGGCAATAGCCTCCTTAACAACATCTTGCTTGTTGAATTTGGCATTAGACTGCGCGAAGTCGAAGTCCGAGTCGGGAACCGCGACCTTGGCGGCAGCAGGACGTCCACCACGGCCTCGTCCTCTGTTGGCTGGCCCCCCTCGGACAGCGTTGACCCGCATCTCGTTGACTTTGTTCGTCAAGTTGTCCATAGCGTTGCCACTGTTGTTGCCCAGTTGGGCCATAGCAACAGCGACCGCAGCCCTAGCAGCGTTGGTCGCATCCTGAACATTAGGTGGTGCAGTGGCTGATGGAGCCTTGCTGGCAGCATCACCTCCTGCGCCCGGTAGAGAGAAGGGCTTGGCAGCAGATCCTGTCAAAGGAATAACAGGGTTGACTCGGTGATTCCTTGGTCCAGTAAGAGTAGCCTTGTTGATATCCTCAAGCTTTGCTTGGCCATTGGCTGCTAGACTCGCAGCAGTCTGCTTGACTTCCTCAACCGAAGGTTTCGACTCGACAGGTGGTGTAGGGGCATGAGAGGGTTGTCGCACGCCTTGAGCCAGGGATTTGGGTTCCGTGGGAGGTGCTGCCTGTCCGCTGGGAGTGGCTTGCTTGGCTCGATCGGCGCCAGGTCCAATAGGAGCTGGCTTCGCATCTTGTGAGGGACCAGAGCCTGAAGTGGCTCGCTGATTCGCGGCAACTTCAACGGGTGGGTTAGGTCCAGGAGCACCGGGACCAGCGAATGGAGCATGATACTCGTTCTGCCAAGGTGCGGGACCTCCAGGACCTCCGGGACCGTTGGGACCACCTGGGCCGCCCGGAAATCCCTGACCAGGAGGGAACCAGCCAGGAGGAGGAGGATACGGCATGTTCCCAAAGTTAGGGCCCGGGCCAGGTCCTGGAGCACCACGACCCCAATTTCCTGGTGGTGGGCCTCCGTAGAAGTTGTTGGGTGGATAAGGTCCTTGGCCTGGGCCGAAAGCCGCCGGTCCTCCTGGTGGAGCATTTTGGTTAGGCCCTTGGGCTCCAGGGCGAGCTCGAGCCTTGCAGCTTGTTAGCTGATGTGTCTTGAACCACAATAGCAAAAATGACAACCGAGTGTGAAATCCCAATCAGAAGGAAGGCAACGGAAATCTCGACATTATTTTTTGCGCTTTCCGACAATGACAATGTTTTACATCCGAAATATTTCATCATATGGGAGAAGGAGAAGGGTAGTTAAGAGGGAGAGAAAATAAACTTACGCCAACGATGGCCGGATCATCGGGCACAGCTGGAGGCTTGTTCTCCTTGATGTTGGGATGGTCCTCAATTCGTAGATCCTTCACGTCGCTGCCTCTGAATACAATGTACTCGTAGACTTGGTCGGAGGGGGCAATCTCTTCTTCAGGTCGGCCTTTGCGACCTTCGGTACCGAATGACCTCACATTTTCAAGTGATACTGTCGACTCGTCCGAGTTGATTTCATGTAAAGTGCCAACATAGCTGTCGCAAGGTCAGCGACGTCAATCAATTGAGGCGATTGAGCAAGTCACATACCGGATATCGCTTTTGGAGATGAGGGAAATGCGAGACCTATGGCTGCGTAAGCGGGCGTAGGCAGGCTTCAATGACCACGTCCAGCATACCCGAGAAATTCAGACATCGCCGATGTGAAAAGCCACGTTCAGCACGTGGTGAGCTTTGTGGGGGAGAGAAAAACGCTCGAAATACAAATACAGTAGCAAGAGATGCACGAGTCGGTGAGTGGGAGAGAGAAGGAGATTGTTTGGTCGTGAGCGAGGGGGAGAGAGAGAAAGAGAGGCGTGAGATGAAGGAGGGAGGGGGAGGTTGGTTGTGTGGAGGTAGTAGAGTTTTGTGAGAGATGAGGAATGAAAAGAGGCTGGAGGTTTCTAGAGCAAAGCCCTGCTAATAGTAAGGTCCGGATTAACCTCGGCTGCTTCTCGGCGATTGTTTGGTTACGTAGCTCGAGGCTCAAGCTCAAACACCTCGAACAAGCCGTTATATAGTCGAAGGTGCTCACTGATGCAGCAGCATGTACAAAGTGATTGATTCAGCTACGTTTGACGATGAATCATGGTATCCTACTATCGCATTAGGAATTAGTAGAATTCTTCACCAAAGAAATGAGAAGTGACACTCATCATGAGAGTGGATACAGAGACCTTGTGCTCTGAGGACTTGATATTTCCAAATTACACTCTAATCATTGTGATTCCAAAAAAAATTGTTATAGTAACACAAGACGGTCTACATCTACAAATCACTAAGCATGCTAAAACTCCTTCATCAAACGAAAGTACGCGTGAGGCCCATTATCAATAACAGCGTAGCGCATCCATTGTAAGCCGGGTCAAGAAAACGACTGCCTAAACTCCGATGACCAAAAGCCCATTCCTCATCGGAACTTGCTGAAGATGACCGCAATAATAAGAATAACCAAAACAGTGATGATAGAGATGGTGATTATCCGATTTGTAGCCATCCTGCAATTTTCATAAAAATGTCAGCTCTTCCGTAATTTGCCATGACGTCTGTGTGGGCCACTTTACCTACGCGCCATGCCCCTGAGTGTCTTGACGCTCCTGTCCACGTAGCCCTCACTCTCGAGCATTATGCCGCGGGTGTGCTCGATGGTTTCTCGCTGCCTGTTGAGGTCTGCTAGGGTGCCTGCGCCGATGGCTTCGGTCTCGTTGGCGAGGGCCTGGCTGGCCTTCAATCGCTGTGTGCTTCGATCGAGACGGTCTGTCCCCGAGAGCAGCTGCTGTCGCTGCTCCATGTGAATGTCTGATGAGCCGGCGGGGTCGTCTGTGTATCGCGATCCGAAGAGTGCTGAGCGATCGGAGGAGAGAGTGGTCAACTTGCGACGAGCGGCATCTGTGTCTGATTCATAGTTTCGGAATCGCTGGTTGACCTTGGTGCGAGAGCTGGTGGGAATGTTTTGCTTTTCCAGGCGCATTGCGCTGAGCTGAACAGCGAAAGAGTTAGCATGGACCTGAGTACTGGTGGCGATGTTGAACACAAGATAGACCTACCTGCTCATCAAGTTCCTCCAGCGCCCGCTCGGCTTGGCTGATAGCGGCCTTTCGAGGCTCACCAGCTAATTCAGGGATCTGGTCCAGCTTTTGGTTCAGGTCTGCTTGGATGAGCTTGAATTCAGCCTCATATGAGGTGAAGAGCTCAGAGCCAGCATCGGTATCGAGAGGGTTCGACATCGTGAAAGGAGGCTGGAGAATGACAGGAGATCGAGAGGATGGAATTGCAAGTGTGACTAATTTCGGTCGTGATAGCAGTCGGATACCGAGTTATAGTATTTGTTGGTGGATGTAGTTGAATTCGTGTCGAACGCGCAATATTCGGGTGATGTTGGATGTGAGTGGTTGATGGTTTGACGTTCTCGTCAGCGTAGTGCTGAGTGAGTGCCTGGTCGTTTGCGTATGAGAGGCCAGGTGACCAATGAACGCAGCACGCCATGCTGCACGTGATATGATGGTCTGTGCACGACTGAATCTGGGGCAGTATATCACTGAGAGTTGCCGATGAAAATTTGGGCTTTTTCTTCTTTTTTCTCTTCATAGAAAGTTGAATACCCCGGATTGCGAAGAAAAAGCGGCTCAGCGCCACGACCTCGGTCAATGGCGTCGGGTTGAAACAAACTGGGCAGACGAAGGCGGGTTTATCCTGCACGGCGCTTTTAAGAATTGGTGACTCGAATTACCGTTTACCAGTCCCGTTGAGTGTTCGACATACCATACTTTGAAGAAGTCTATGAAGGAGATTGCATAATGAAAGAGCGGTCTTGAATGGTTTGCATGTGAAGATGATGTTCCAGATCAGCTATCATCCTGCCAGACTCGGCGTGGTGTAGAGTTTTCATCTGCGTTAAGATTTTCAGGTCTTGAGGCTGTTGATGGAGGAAAAACCCTGAAACGGCATTTCAGCCAAGCCACATCCAGGATATTGATCAAGATGGGGCATGCTGCATATCCCGCGAGGTTACAGTGCAGCCACAGGAGCATACATAGCATGAACCACTCACTTGAGCTATCGGATAATGCCATTGAAGGATCCATTGCCAGCTGTCCTAGCTCCAGCTGACAGTTCAGCAGCCAAGCTTGCAAGGTCTGTACCGAAGTCGAGTCAACTTCGGTTTCGAGCTCCGTCCGTGTTAAGTTAGTGGGTCATGAGCTCAATGTTGGGACGGGATAATCATCGATGTCATTTCTCGGAACCCCCAGCAAAAATAGAAGCTCGACCATTCATCTCCCGCTGACTCCCACCCTCCGTCTGCAAACCAAACTCTCATATTGTAGATCCCCAAAAGCCACTGTCTCTCTTTGAAAGCAGAAGCAAGGCACTGCTACTAACACTAATCTGTCCGTCTGTCTCTCCTTATCTATTAGTACATCTCGGATACTGTATCCCGCTGCTCGCTAAAGCATGTTGGAGCCACAGCACATGTAAGTCCTTGTCTCGTCATGGTGACTGACCTCCACTATTGCATTGCTTCCGTTGTCCAACCCCCCCAAAATCTATTCCATTTGCCTCGTCATCAAATCAGCTTCGACAACTCACACCGTCTGTGTCCGTCTGTGGCTGCGAGACCAATACCGATACCGCTATTTATCCAATCATGAATTGATCATTGCCTGAACTGGAGTATTGGGCTTGGCTCTGTCACATGCTTTTCTCTTTTACTGTTTCTGCTGTCTCTGATTGTTTCTGCTCTCTATTCAAGATAGATATGTCTTGTACACCCTCTTGAACAGACCAAGCCTTCCCTTCTCTTATTTCCTGCCTGCCTACACCGACAGTCGATAGATACAATGGGCTCCTCGACTGATCGCTTCCGCAGGAAAAGGGTCGCCATTGTCGGCAGCGGCTCTGCTGGAATAGGTGCTCTGTGGGCCTTGAACAAGACGTATCATGATGTCTACGTCTACGAAGCCTCCGACAGGTTTGGCGGTCATACAAACACTGTCGATTTTAAAAAGGGAAAGTTTTCAACCAAGGTCGACACAGGTTTCCATGTTTTAAACGCCACCACCTACCGTGAGTCTTTGTCCCCTCTCAACGGTTAGTTATGCTTGAAGCTCACCGAAGCTTCTCTCACTTAGCCAACTTTACCAAGTTCTTGGAAAAGATCAACGTCAAGACGACGCCTACAGACCTAACATTCAGCCTATCCCGAGATCGCGGCGCTTTCGAATGGTCAGGTTCCAGTCCGTTCTCATTATTTTGTCAACGAAGAAATGTACTCTCACCGCGAATGTGGCGAATGCTTTTCGACATCTTCCGTTTCAACCAATTCGCATTGGATATCTTGAGCGATGACGATGACGATATAGCGAGCATTGAAGTTTTGAATAAAGCGACAAACTGCACCTGCACAGACATCACAATTGGCCAATACCTGGAGCTTGAAGGCTACTCAAATGCCTTCAGAGACGATTATCTGCTTCCTTTGGCGGCATCAATATGGAGCACGAGTCCTGACAGATGCTCACTTGAGTTCCCCGCAGCGACATTCGTGCGCTTCCTGTAAGTTCAGATTTCTAGTGACACTGTACAGTACAAACCCATACTAATCATGTCTCAGTTGGAATCATCATTTATTAAACACAATAAGAGCTCGCCCTCAATGGTTAACAATAGAGGGCGGTTCTAAATCATATGTTGATGCCGTCATGAAAGGATTTCCTCCCAATCATCTTTTTCTCAAGACACCAGTCAGGCACGTTACGACTGAGAGCAACGGTCAAGTTAGGCTGCACCTGGAAAATGGCTCATCAGCTCTGTACGACCATGTCATTCTCGCCACACATGGTGATGAGGCATACGATATTATCAAGTCATCTGCCAGTGAGCAAGAGCGCTCCATCATGTCCAGCTTCAAGACGTCGCAGAATGAAGTCGTTCTCCACTCCGATCTCGATATGATGCCTCGCCGTAAGAAGGCCTGGGCCAGCTGGAATTACCTTGCAGTGTCATCACCGTCTTCACGGAAGGGAAACATCAACCAGGTTTCACTCACTTACAACATGAACATCCTTCAGCACATTCCTCGAAACACATTCGGCGACGTCTTCGTTACTCTGAACCCGCTTCAAAGGCCAAAGCCTGCGCAAACGCAGGGACGTTATTACTACTCACAGCCTATATACACCTCATCCGCCGTTCGAGCACAGAAACTTCTAAAACATATCCAAAACACTCGCGGTATTAGTTATGCCGGCGCGTGGACCAAGTACGGTCTCCACGAGGATGGTTTCAGCAGCGGGCTCGAAGTGGCCCAAGAACACTTGGGCGCGAAGCTCCCATTCGAGTTCACCGATTCAACATACAGCCGAGGCAAGGTACCAAGTCTAAGTCTCATTGACCATCTACTGCGCTTGATTATCTTGGTCATTCAGGTTTTTGTGGTTCAGATTCTTGAGCGACTGGTCGGGAGCAGTCCTTCTCCACGTCAACGGCTTGTGAATGGTAACAGGGTGAGATTTTCAAACGGAAAGCATCGATAAAAGTGAATTGTGTGTCTATTCAGTAGGAGTTCTTCAAGATTGGTAGTTTTCTGGTTTGCAGGCGTGCACTTGAAGTTAAGTTATATAGCATAAAGCGATGAGATTGCATGAGCAGGCTTTACACTGCACAATTATTGAATTCGATATCATTTCTTCTTTCACACTCTTGATCTGACAAACATCATGGGATATTATGCTCACAAGTCAGAGTAAGATGATGTTTGCTGCAAAGCGAAACCGTTTACACTCCACTTCAGGCATCAAATGTGAGGCCTTCAAGCCAGGGCATTCACATGTCTTCCCCTCAATATGACTACGTGGTGACTCGGCTCGCGATCAACGTTATCATGGACCCCTTATGTTGCATGGAGGTGACGTGTCGTGACAATCAGAGATCTCCTCAACGCAGATAGGCCACTAGAGAGTTGCGAGATGCGGTACTCAGATATACGTGGAGAACATGCTCAATGGGATTTAAGGATTGGTCCAACTATCATCATTATTCGCTTGCCTATATACCCAGAATCTAAATCAAGCATCATTACACTTTTAAATATTGGACCCACTACCTCGAAGGTAAGTTGGACAGTATCGCAATACCAACACCCAACAACAACTGCACACCCAAACTCAAACCCAAGATGAGATGGACATACATCCACTTTGTAATCTGCAAGACAACACCATTCTGAGGCTGCATCCCCGGAACTATTATGCCAGTAGCAGACTGGGCAGTAACAGCTATTACACCAATCGCAAAAGTCGACATCACCTGTCCCATAT
>JAAQRH010000853.1:0-34070 GCA_013186785.1 Fusarium pseudonygamai
AAATAGTAAGTTATTATTAATCTAGGCCTTAGTATTTATTTTATAATACTAAGGCCTACTTTTAAAATTAACTTATTATACCTTTTTAAATACCTTTATTTACTTTATAAGCTATAATTTAGTATTAATTAATTAAAAAAAGAAAAAGAAAAAGGGTCTATTTTATTAAAAAGAAAATACTAAAAAAGGCTAAAAAGAGCTAATTTTATATATCTAGATAGCTTTATTTTTACTGTAGGCTAGGCTATAGGGTGGTATTAAGATATAGGTGCCTCAGGCCCTTATATCCCTCTTGGTAGCCTGCCTACTTAGCCCCCAGCTAGCTAGCTTCCTTCCTTATACACACATATTATATCTCTACAAGCCACACCCCTTACGACAGATTCGTCTACCTATACATTAGTACCTACTATGTATGTACTGGTAGTCTTGATATGTGAGATGGCAGCTATTTGGTTGTTTAATCGCTCACCCACTTTCTACGGTGAATGTGCTGATTATACGTAACGAGCAATTCTTTATGAACGAACGTCGTTCTGAATATTCCTTGGGTCAGTAGATACTTGTTAGATCTCCCTCCAGTGTAGCGTGGATGATATCATTCACTGTAGTACAGTCAGCACTGATTCGATTGCGTGAAGTTCCCACTGGGCTGGAATGGTCGGGCGGTGTGTGTGAGCTCATGGCTCTGACGTAGTTCAAGCTAGGTACTAAAGCTAAGCTCCCTGTTAGCTCCAGTGAGGTTCAGCTTGTGACACCAGAAATATTCATCAACTCCTATGCTGCAATCTTTTACGACAGGCACTAGTTAAGGGGGGAAATACTCATATAAACCCTCCCTACGGATACACGGGTAGGGAATTATACAACCTGAACAAATAGACCTCATGAAAGATTCCATTTGGGACATGTTTGCTCTTCAGGGTTGTTCCTTGGCAGTCAGGGCAGACATCAACCCCCACTTCCTGGTCAACACAAAGACAATCCTTCTCCATCGCGGGGCAGATCTGACGGATTGGTTCATGAAAATGATTGGATCTTTATTACATAGGCAGGTATCTGTAGTACCGATGTAGGCACCTACACCTCAGGGGGCGAGAAAATATCCAACCTTGATATAAGGTGCTAAAATAAACTTAGCAAAGAGCGCCTTAAGCTTAGGCTAAATTTACCTGATATTTTTATTGCTTAGGGTCAAGGTCCCGAGTTTTCTTTCCTCCCCTAGCTACGGTAGTCTTTATTCTCGATGCCTGCAGGCTGCTCATGGTTGATGCCGCCACTTGCCATCACTAGGTACCTCCACTACCTAGTACCTAGTACCTAGGTGCCTACGCCTACGCCTACCTACTACCTACGTGATGCTAATCTGCCTTGGAAGGTTCCATGTTCAGAAACGTGATCGTTTCTTTCAGTCCCCTGGCGTCACTTTGGTCATCTCAAGATCGGTTTTGTCAATACCGGGCCATCCGTTCCGTCATTGCCATAGCTACCTACCTACCTGCCCAGATATCTAATCTTTGGTGACTGACTGCCTCGTCTTTCCTCCATATCCTTTTCTCTCCATCCAGTCCAGTCCAATCCAATTCAATACAATATCAACCCGCCCAACTCCATAGCAATTATTCTCATTTCGTCACCTCCGTTCAACCACCGCTCGCAAACGAGATCGCTATTTCTCAAGCTCCACTTGAGCTGTATGACCGTTGTGACTTCCCGTCTACCTAACTACATCATATAAAGGCCCCCGCACCCAGCCCAACAAAGCTCGAATTGCGCATCTGATAAAGGACTGTGGTCCCGTACGTTGTTCATCTGGTTGTGTCCCATACCGACATTCTTTGAGAGTCTTAGCAAACGAAATCGTTCGCAAACCAACGTCCCTACCTAGGCAGCAGCCTCTAGCAGCAAGAAACAATGGTCATGGGTCTTGTCTCTCATGGACGCCGCAGGACCGGCAGCACCGCCAGTGAGTTTGCCTATCCTCCTTCTCGTCCTATAAAGAACCGGAACCTCTTGTGACGGCTTCAATGCGCAATCGACTCTGTGGAATCTTCCCCCCGCTACACTGAATTTGCGTTGGTGTCTCCCTTGTTCAAGACGTCACCCAGACACTGCAGTGCCGGCATCCATAGTTCTTGGTAGCTTGGAGCTCTAGTGAAGGGCGGCCCCCCCTCTGCTCTGCTCTGTTCTGTTCTCTATTCGGTTCAAGCGCTCTCTCACCCACATCCTTTCACATTGGATCCCCACTCAGCAAATCCGAATCCTCCGTCCCTGCCACTATCCCTGACCTTCTAGTTATTGATCGAGTTCTGTTCTTGCCCCTCCCAAATCTGCACCCCTCCAAAATCCCTTGTATTTTTCCTGGGAAAAGATTTTTTTTTTTATTCTTTCTTCTTGGCCGCTGAAGAGTCGCTATGTTGACAAACTGGTTCTCGCAACCTGCAGGCACTCGCTCCTCTACCGATGACCCTCGTGGTCCCGACGCTGAGGATGACACCCTAGTGATGGAGCCCGATCAGGGCAATGGTGAGCCCCTCCTTCGTTGCAGGTTGCGTCGACTTTCGCAGTAACGGTGCGATTGCGACTCAAATCGACCGCCTCAGCCTTTCGACTTTGGACTGACCATCGTGATGTGTTCAAGTCCTCTCCCATATTATCTCTCAACTGCGACCCGGTGCCGATCTGAGTCGTGTCGTTCTCCCCACCTTCATTCTCGAACCCCGAAGTATGCTCGAGCGCATCACGAAGTGAATTTCCCTGTCTAAGTCATGAAAACCAGAGGTTAACTTGTTGGCTGCAGCTTCATGTGCCACCCCGAAATGCTCCTTCATATTCCATCCATAGACGACCCCGTCGAGCGCTTTGTATCCGTAGTCAAGTTCTACCTCAGTGGTTGGCATATTCGTCCTCCGTGAGTTTGTACTTGTTGTTGATGTCAATGCGCCGGTTACTGACAATCTGTAGAGGCGTCAAGAAACCTTTAAACCCTATCCTGGGTGAGATATTCACCTGCTACTGGGATTTTGAGGATGGAAAACGCGCATATTACATCTCTGAACAGACCTCCCACCACCCACCCAAGTCGAGTTACTTCTACATGGCCCCAGACCACCATATTCGTATCGACGGAACTCTTAAGCCTCGGAGTCGTTTCCTGGGAAATTCTGCCGCCAGTCTGATGGAGGGTATTGCATTTCTGAGTTTGCTGAACCGCGGAAAGGACGCTGCAAAGGGGGAGCAATAGTATGTTGGCCCAACGCACTCAACTCCTGCATTGCTATGCGGCTCTGCAGTGCATTTCCCCTCGTATATACTCTAACAGGATGCAGTATTCTCACCCAACCCAACATGTATGCCCGAGGCATTCTGTTCGGCAAAATGAAGTACGAGCTTGGCGATCATAGCTTTGTCCGATGCCCTGAACTCGACCTGGTTGCTGATGTCGACTTCAAAACAAAAGGCTGGGTCGGCGGTACTTATAATGCCATTGGCGGAGTGATCAAGCGGGAGAGCACTGGCGAAGTCTTGTTCGAGCTCTCTGGCCTCTGGAGTGAGGAGATGTACATCAAAGACATGACGGTTGGTACGCCTATTTACAAAACAAGCTCATTTTTAGCTGATATTATTAGACTGGTCACCGAGAGATGTTCTTCAACGCTCTGAGATCGAAGCCTTCGCCACCAACTGTGCGACCAATCGAGGAGCAAGAAGAACGAGAGTCTCAGCGACTGTGGGACAAGACGGCTAGAGCTGTCAAGGACCGCAACCATGAACTTGCCACAGACGAGAAGACCAAGATCGAAGACCGACAACGTGAAGAAGCTGCCCAACGAGCACAGGAAAACATCGAGTGGCACCCACGACTATTCAGGAGAGTCCAAGGTGGTCCCGGTGGACTGGAAGAAGGCGAGGAAGATCTGGAATGGGTCATTAACGCCAATATGTAAGTGCTGGCACACTTACGTAGTTGGCATTTCACTAACTCATATCAAGTGACCATGCTGCGACGCCCGAGAAGCAAGCCGAGCAAATTATGGCAATCTATCCCATCATCAAAGGACAAAAGTCGAACCAACGAAACGTCATCCCACCACACAGCCCTTCTGCCAAGCCTGCGCAAACAGCATCAGCTCAGCCGGTAGAGAATCATATCGACGATAACCTCATCAACTTTGAGGAGATACCTCCGCCTGCTAAGCCGGATGAGACCCCCGCTGCTGAACAAGGAACAAAACAATCTGAGATCCAAGGCTTACTCAGCTCCACGGGAAAGAAAGCCGACGGACCGCTGATTGACTTCACAAACGACCTGAAAAAGGACCTACCGTCTACCACACAACAATAAAACACGATGAAGAAATGAACATCAGTTATCTCTTAGATATGGAATGAGGCAGTGAGGACTGACTTTGCCTTGGAACAGTTGGACTAAGACGGAAGCAGGGGACAGGCAGGCTACATCAACATCGGCGCGCATCGGGATTAGTTATACACGGGGTTTTGCATTCTCCGTGGGTTTACAGTCAGAAGGGTTTCAACACCGGCCTCCGCCAGGTGACGACTGCAATATACTTTTTGAGATATATTTCGATGAAGGGAGGGGTATCCGTAATGGTTGAATCGCCCAAGAATCCTTACATAAAAACTATTAGAACAAATCCCCAGCCCCTATAACGCCGTGACCGTGCCATCCGTATTGCATTTCTTCCCATCGAAGGCCCTTCACCACTCGGTACCAGTACGCAAGCCGCTAGTAGCGACGTCTCGTGGGTTCAGGTGTAGGTGAGCGAGACGCGCTCTTCTCATCCCGGCCACGCTCCTTTAGCCACTTCTTTGTGCTCAAAGTCAGATCGCGATCGAGTTCTTCGCTAGGGTTCTTTCTGTGAATGAAGTTGCAGAAGCCTCCTCGAACGCAACCTTCTCCAGAGTTAAGTCGGCAACAAGCCTCGCGGAAGTCGGTTACAGGGCTTAATTCGCAGTATATCGGGCGCGCGGCATACCATCGACTGTTGAGCTCATCGCAAGCCTTCTGGGCAGACTCTTCGTACTTGAAGCGGGCGTAGACGTTGCCAATCAAGTCTGTTCAAAGTTAGCGTGGGAAAACTACAGAGCGCTTGGGTAAGAGAGCGACTTACGATCATTGTTGTTGTCACAAACAACAAGCTCCTCCAGTTCGCCGTATTTGCAAAGCTCACACCAGATATCCTCGTAGAAGGCGTCGAAGTGGTTCTGCAGTTGAGACGGATTCATTCGATTTTTCGGATCGTAAGCCGGGTTCTGGTAGAGGTTGGGCATCAGGATCGTCTGACTGTAGGAAGGCTTGACGTGTTTTCGCGAGCAGCGATCGCCATGGCGGCAAGCACCAATTTTCTGCGTAGGCGCGCAGGCAGAGTCAGTAATCTTGGACTTGCGACTGAGACGCGTTTCAGGGACTTACGAAGTAGAAAGAGCAGTTGACCTTGTCAAGTTCTGTACCGAAGATTGAGGCAAGAAAATTAGCCATTGTTGCGGTTCTGGTGGACAATAGACAAATGAGGCGACAGCAAGTTGATGAAGGCTTGGAAAGGATTTGAGATCGAATAGGCATGGAAATCAATTGGAGGCGTCGAAGATGCTTGTCGAGGTACGTACCTTCTCACGTGGGATGGAAGACTCCAGCCTTCCATGCTGTGGCTTGATAATCCTGAGGTGCTCGCCACATATTTACAAGTAACAATTGACTAAAAAGCTAGCGCCATTCTTCTGACAGGGTTGATTCAATACCCTTCATCAGCCTGAGACGCAAGCCTCTCCTGAAGAGCTCCGAGAGGCTAAAGTCCAAGTTTTAGTGTGGAGAGCTTCCCCAAACAGTTCTGGCAATTGGTTTAATTTCGACAGGGTCTTTTGTTTGGTACCTTCGTTAAGGTTAAGGGGACGAAACGCAATCGCAGGCAAAGTGATCTCCTGCTCCTGTACTCTCAACCATACGACATACCTACAGTCTGATCGCCGAACTCACATATGAATCATATACAACTGTTTTGTTGATATGCATCACCAGGCAATGATAGCAACATTATAAGGTCTTTGTTGTCCCCTCTCTCTATTTCTTTACCTAAAGGACCAATACCTCGACCATGGATCAAGCAGACATCCCCGCGCTGCTGGCGCGAATGGCGAGTGACGAAGATGCTTCGCGCAAGATGGCAGTATTTAAACTGCAAAACTCGATTAATGATCCAGCATTTGCCGATGTTTTCATATCCTCGGGCGGCCTAGTCGTCCTCCGCCGACTCATCATGACATCTGCTGGCAACACCCTCGCATACTCTCTTCAGAGTCTTACCCGATTGTTGGAAGTTGATATGGGATGGGATATCTTTGAGGGCCCAACCGCAAGCGATCTCGTCGAACGCGTCGTCGAATTGATCGTTACAAATCCTCTGGTCAACATCCTCAGAGGAGCCATGTCCATCTTGGTCGCACTTGTTGGTCATTCCCAGTCTACCAACCAAAGTGATGCCGCGAACCGAACACCAGGAACCTTTGGCTTCCGCGCCCTGAAACCCGCCGTGGCTGTGCACCCGAACTTCTTTGAGCTGGTTATACAGCAGCTGCAGAGCGCAGATCATGCCCTGTGTGCCAATGCACTGATGTTGATCAACGCCCTGATCCGAGACGCCGTGTCGGGCGAGAGTGCAGCAAATGGTGGAAAGGCCAACGCAGGTTCAGGAGAGGATTGGGCCAAGTTCATCAAGCGGCTGCAAGACTTGGGGCTTATCAAGGCGGTTCACAGGCTCATGCAGAGTTCTGCGCTTCAGGACCTAGCACATCCCATGCTGGAGTTTCAAACGTTGACCAAAATTTTATTGAGAAAGTGGCGCGAGGTCGATGTTGATCTTGAGCGACCGGAGCACCGAAGGGCTCTCAAGGGGCTGCATCTAGCGAGTGCACCGGATCGAGCTCACGTAAACGGACATTCCCCGGGACAAGAGTCGCACGAGGCTCCAGGGAAGAAGGGCAGCAGGCGTCACAATCCCGAAAAATGGAGGAGACTAGGATTCGAGACAGAGAGTCCTGCACAGGAATTCGATATGACTGGCTTCTTGGGTATGATGGACCTGACCGACTATGTCCGCAGAAATGAGGATGGATTTCAGAAGCTGCTGCTCGAACAGGCAGGGAGGCCTACACCTGAGCGCTGCCCCGTGGCCAGGGCTAGTTTCGCTGTGACGATGATACTGTACGACCACTTCGACATAGACAAGACGGATCTGGATGATGTTAGGGGCTACCAGTTATTGGAGGCCAAAGATCACGACAGATTATTTAGGCCCCTGCTGCTCCAGTGGTCTCGGCTACACACTGCCGGCTTGTACGCCTTTTTCCGCGTCTGGAAACTCACTGGCGCGGAACAGGGTGACTTTGAAAAGGTGGTCGAGCTGGTTAGAATTCTGATCGACTGCGTCGTCGGAGGAGCTTCAAGGACCAAGGATGTGGCCGAGGTGGAAGAAGAGATGCAGGAGTACGACGTACCGAGACTGCGGGAGCAGCAAATGGGCCTGTTGGAAATGTCGTTTGAGAGCACATGGGGTCAGCATCTACAACAAGTGAGAGAAGAGCTGAAACAAGAGGCTCTGCAATTCGTCAAGGAGCAGCGAATTCGATGCCTTCTGCAAGGATCTTGGTTCTCAAAACCGACACCTAAGCGTGACAATGGCGCAGTGAAGCACAGACTATTCACACCTACCCCTTGGCGATATGCAAAACTCTCTCATAACCGACGGTATCTACACTACGCCGACTTCGAGGAAAAGACAATAACGGCGCCCAGCTTGGATTCATTGGGTGAAAAGGTTGATCTCAGTACTATCAGCTCTGTTGTATCCAATGTTTCGGCGCCCAACGAAGACACCCGGAGCACCATGGGTGATTTGATGGGCAAGGATGCAACTCCCAAGACAACAACCAAGATCACCGTCTACAGTTTCGTAAACGCAACGGAGGCGGCAAGGGGAACGGATAGCAAGGAGCAGCCTATCTTTACTTTGTGGCCACTGAGCCACAGCCTGGCCTCGGAATGGCTGGACGGACTCTTGATGCTACTGAACCAAGCACCTATAACCGCGGAGACCAACAAGCTTGTGAATCTGGTGAGCGAGTATGGGCTCAAAATCCGACTATTGAATGTCCGAATGGACACAGCATTTGACGGCCCGGAGCCCGGAGCTGGAGTGATACCGAGCCGCGATGGTCTTGATGAGGATTACTTTTTTGAGGTGTGAGCGCTTAAGGTGGTTGAACGTTTTTTTCTCTCTTTTGTCATGTTCGTTTGTGTTTGGCGATTCATAAAGATACCCCATATCGTTGTGCGGCAAGGCCAATAGAGACAAGCATAGCGAGCGTTGTTTGGACAAGCTCAATACAGCTGGAAGAAGAACATATCAGATACAAGTGAGGCATTGACTTTGGGCATGTTGCCGAATATTTCATGCCTTATCATGATGATAGCATAGCATCCGCATTGCTCATTACTTAGTTTACACATATCCTAAAATATGATATTTTGACGTATGGCCTGTGTAAAAAGTACGAAATCGGCATATTCTTTTATGGCATGAGAAAAGTTCATGATGGCATATGCTGATTTTGGTCTTGTTGCAAGCTTTGCATACTTTATTATGGCCTCGAGTTCCGAAGGAAAAGGATCTCATTTCAGATGGCGGTCACTCATGCAACGGTGATCAGTTCAGTTCTCATGGAGGGGAGGGGTTGTAAATGGCCTACTAACTAACGTTAGAACGGTTCGACTTCAGGCCGATTCGGAGACAAGCCAAGGAAGCGGTCCGGGGGTACGGGGGTCGGCAATGGATTAATGGGCCCTGCTCCGTACATTGTTACCAAGTAACTAGGAGCAAGTCCAGATGAAGGATCTGACAAGGACTGGGAGGCTAGGTGTCAGTACTCCGTAGATGGGGCTCTAGGCTAGGTAGCTTGTAACTTGCAGGAATTACTAGTTCTCACGGGATTGGTTTTTTCTTTCTCTCTCTCTCTCTCTCTCTCTCTCTCTCTCTCTCTCTCTTTCGTTGTGAGATATCGACTTACAAGCATGCCAAACACCTCGAAGTGAGCCTCAATCTTTCGATCAACATTGGAGAGCTAGGACAGTACACAACACAGTACATGGAAAAGTAAGGTAGAGCTGGCTTGGGTAGCTCGGAACGGTTTTCAATGGAGCTTCGAGGTTGGAGTGGTGGCAGGGTGGCATGCATTGGGTGGATCTACAGATAGATCGTGGATCATGATGGTTGGATCGTGTAACGATACAATGGAGAGAGATCCAATTCTGCGGAAGTGGGCTGGTCTGACTGATATGGCCTGAGTTGTGTATCCATCTGTAAAATCTGGGTAGGTACCCCCTCTCACAGGCTGATAGAATGATGAGTGAGTGCCTGGGGTTACCTAGGTACTTTAGACGAGTATCCCAATCATTTGTGTGTAGAGAGTACTAGATAATAATGTCAACAACTTGACAACAATCTAGACCAACTTGCCTGAACACTTATTAGTCTAGGTACTACCCAGTTAGGTGGTAGTTCTTCTCATCCGGAGGAACAACGAGAAAGATGCTGAGGCACACATCAGTAGCGGTGACGCCTCGTCTTCCACTTGGCTTGCTGCAACTGGTGTCGCGTGCATAAGCGTGAGGCCCCTCTCTGCTCTGCTCTGCATTTACTTTTACGTTGTTTGGAGAGGACGGTAGCAGGAAGAAACAAGTTACAACCCGGTTTTTAGCTGTAGGTACGAGCTACAAGCAAGCAAGCTCCCGGAATGGCCAAGTACCCATCGGATCCCAGCGGAAGAGGAAAGAAGAGAGGATTGCGGTGTGCAATTCGACCCAATGCTGATCGTGTTGTGCGTGATTGGGCTCTTTTGTTTGTTTATTTTTATTCCTGGATATTTCAAGGTTAAGGTAAGGTATCAAAGAGTGAAGCAAGAAAAATGCGGAGCTACCTAGGTATAGTAAGTAAGTAGGCAGCCTTTGTATTTAGTTTTCTTCTTCCCTCGTCTTCACTCTCCCTTTCCCTCCTTCTTCTCTTCTAGTCAGTCATTGATATGGCCCTCCTCCAATAAAACCTCATCTGTTTGGGTTGGAGAGGAGAGGACGACAAGAATTGTGCTCAAATATACTCATCGAGCCTCTCTCTCTCTTTCGGAAGGGAGAGGCATTGTTGCGGGCTGCCAGCCCAGTTTGAAACTGGCTGGAGATCAGCAACCTTTACTGGTTCATCTCCCTGACCAAATATTTCGTACATATCGAAATCCTTCCATCACCGCCTCATCCTTCACCTTCACCTTTGGGTCAGATCCCATTCCGAGGTACGTACCTTTTTTTTTCTTTTTCTTTTTTTTTTTTTTTTAGATATCCCTTCAGTTCCAGTGGTCAGTTCTGGCCCTGCCCCCCTGAAGCGAGGAAGTCAAAGCTGACAAGAGACGCGTCCCTCTAGCAAATCACGTCTCGGAGAAAAAAAGAGTTGTCCCCTAAAAAGACAGCCAATCTTATCGGTAATCTGGACAGTACCAGTTTATCACTGGATATTGCAGTACGTATTCCGTCCATAGTACGGAGTACTCTGCACAGAACAACAAATTACCTACGGAGCACCTAACCTATAAACTACCCCTTCTCCCAACATTGCAGTGCAATTATCAATCTTGCAACATTCCGTTCATTCTTGGACTCAAACCCTTTTCGAATTCGCTGATAAAACTGCGTCTCGGTATGTTTACCCCCTTTTTTAACCAGATACCAAAGTTATCCTTTTCGTCAGCTTGTGGCTTCCCCTTTGATTAGCCTGCGCCTCGTATCCCATCCCCTTAACATGTGTTATTTCTTCCCGCCAACTTGTCCTCAATTTCTCTCTGCTGCCTGAACTCGCATTCATTATCGCTTTCGTTGCGCTAACTTCTGATTTCTTCACTCAGCTCCTCGCCAGAGTATCCATTCTTTCACGTTGAACACGCAATTGGCTTTCGTCACTCGTCCGGATCGATAATTCTGTTGCCTACACTCCGAGGCCATAAAAGCATCCACTCGATTCACTAGGTAGTCTATACTCTTTCCACGCCAACAACATCAACCCCTTTCTACGAGAGTTCACTGCACGAACCAGCCATCATGTCTCGCATTCAGATCCCTCTCGACGTTATCACGTCCCGCCTCAACTTCGGCGATCGCTTCCAGGGCCTTCGATCTGGCCCCCTCAGCGGCCGCTTCTCCAACTTGCGACCCGTCGGCGAGTTTCTCGACTTCAAGCGTCTCTCTAAGCCTGCCAACTTTGTCGAGATGCAGTCGCGCGTCAACTACAACTTGAGCCACTATTCCAGCAACTATGCTGTTATCTTTGTTATGCTGAGCATTTACGCCCTGCTCACAAACTGGTTGCTGCTCTTCGACATCATCCTTGTAGTTGTCGGCATGTGGTTCATTGGCAAGCTCGATGGCCATGATCTCGAGATTGGCACTTTCCGTGCTTCTTGTTCGCAGCTCTATACTGCACTCGTTTGCGTCGCCGTTCCTCTGGGTCTGATTGCTTCACCTTTCACTACCCTGCTCTGGCTCATTGGCGCATCTGGCGTGACCATCCTCGGTCATGCTGCATTTTTGGACAAGCCCATCGATGAGGCTTTTTCCGGGGAGGCGGTCTAGGTGGTCGGCCGCAATCTCCCGAATTCGCGCCCCAATGGGGAAGACCATCGAGGCGCAGTCGGAGGAGAACAGACGGGGACTCTGCGTCTCGCGGACGTCAAGGAAGAGACGTTCGTGTGGAGGAGTTGGACTCAGATGAGGATGCACGAGGTGTTGGTGCCAGCTCAGGCACCCGCTTTGCTAGCGATTCTCTTCGTTTTACGGGAATAGATTTGGGTAATCGAGAACGGGGCTTGGTACGAAGGGGTGATTATCAGGATTCGGAGGACTCAGAGGATGACAGTGAGAGCAGTGAGGATGAGGAGTTTGAACAGTATCTTGCCGAACTGGCTGTTCGTGATCGGGAGGAAGCACTGGTCCAGTCGGCAATGTACAGAATCGAGCGTGCAAAGGCCAAAGGAAGAACAGATGTTGATCTCAATGAGGAAGAAATGGGTGCCCTGGAGCGACGACGAAAGAGAGACGAGGCAGCGAAGAAGAAGAGCGGCAAGAGGCGTAAAGACCAGCGAATTGCTGTGCCTCTTACCCAGCTGGAGCCGTCATCGCGCAAAAAGAAAGCACCCCCAGTCTCTAGCCAACCACGCACACAGTCGCGAGCCCGGCAATCTTCTTCTAACAGCAACCTTGCCGAGGATCAAGACCGTCCGTCGCGACCTTCCATGGGCTATTTCCCACCGCCAGCGACAGCCGGCCGACCACGCTCAGGGACCTCGTCGCAAAGACCTCAAAGTCGAGTGAGGGCCCCTTCTAATAGCCGTCAGCCTTCTGACAGCTCAGTGATTGTTCGTCGGGGTAGGAACTCGAGTCAAGCTCCCCTCGATCCCTTCCAGTTCCAGGTTCCAGGCGCCCAGGCCTCTAGTCCAGCTGGATCATGGAGACAATTCTCAGGGGCTCATCGTTCATCACGGGGATCTCGTCAAATCAACGGGTCAAGCGAGGAAGAGAGCGAGAGCGAGGATGAGTCTGATGAGGAAAGAGAAGCATCAGTAGAGACGACATCCAGTGACGATGTTGGCAGTGGAGCTCAGATTGTCGTTGAAGAATCATCTCCTGAGCCTTCTAAGCCCGAGCCAGTCAGGAGAAATCCGCCTCGTACTTCTGCTTCATCATCCACGTCCAAGCGAAAGCCTGCGGCGAATGGCGGGCGAAGGAAAAAGTAGAGAGTTATAATGCTAGACTAAAGGAGAAAATTATCCCCCTGTTCCAGAAAGTCCACGTCTCTATTTAGTACTTGTAGACTATCAATTAGTTTCGCCGGGCCAAGGTATGTCCATCTCTTACTCTTCGTTGTTGGACATGGCCAAGTTCACGGCATTGTATAAAAAAGCATTTTCACATGAAAGGGGTCGTTAGAAACGGAAATTAAGACCACGCTGTCCCAGCCACTGGCCCGTTGAGCTGGCAGTTGGGTAATTTTGTACCTACATACTACTGGTAGTACCTAGGTAAGTAGATAGTCCGGAGCCAGGGGCCTACCTAAGGAAGTACCTACCCTGCTACCTTAGGTCTAGTCCTTACGTGGGCTAGCCTCCCAGGTACCTAAGGTTGGACAGTCCTTTCCCAGGCCAGACAAGTACCTACCCACGGAGTACATGAAAGCATCCCTCGGCTCTGGCCGACCTACCCCTGTAATAAGTCGCTGGGCATGCCGAGGGGAGCCCAGCTCAACAGCTTAAACGTGACGAAATAAGTCACGACCCCAGACCAGGGCAGCTATGAATTCGTCCGCATACCCAACTCCAACTCCAACTCCAACTCCATCTTCAAGTGTCTCACCCAAACCCTTTTTGAACTCATAACGTGTATAAATCACTCGCCGCGTCATCACTCTCGCCTGGCCCTGATATCGCATTCAGCCAAAGCAATGCCACCGTCGTCATCAAACTCAGCCGCTGCGTCGCGAAGCGCAAGTCGACGACTGATAAAGGAGCTGGATACATGGAGCACAGAGCAAAAGGAAGAGAAGGGCATCGAACGTCTTGGGCCAGTCAACGAGGGTGACTTGATGGAGTGGGAGGCCGTCATCAATGGACGAGATATAGGCCACGGCTATGATGGTCAGCTCAACTTTTGATCTTGCCATCTTCACCTACTAACATCTTACAGAGGGGCGCTGGCTCATCAATATTTCTATCCCATCGACTTACCCCCTCGCACCACCAAAGATGACGTTCGTCACGCCCATTGTTCACCCGAATATTGCCCTTCAAACTGGCGAGATCTGCCTCGACCTGCTCAAGGACGCATGGACACCTGCGTACAGTGTCTTGGAGTGTGTTCGAGCCGTGCGCATGTTGCTGGGCTGCCCTGAGACTGACAGCCCACTTAACGTGGATGTTGCGGCCCTGTTACGCTCCGGCGATGTGCTTGGTACGAGGAAGCTAGTCGAGTTTTGGTGTCGGGATTCTGATGGGCGATATGAGGGGCCTTGAAATGCTGGCTACCTGTGGAGTTTGCGCCGGTTGGAGATGGTGGGTGCGCTTGAATTCAAGGGGTGCATTATGGAGTTTTGGTTCGTGTGGTGAGTTCATTGATATACCTAGGTGGTAGGAAGTTGGATGTCAGATTGGGTTTACGGATGTTCATGAATTTATTGTTCGGGCGGTATCGCATGATTCTCAGTGATAATATTGCAAATACGAACTCAACTTGAGCGACATCCACGAGAGGACAACTTATTTGAGAATGACCTCAAAACTTGTATTTGAACAGCTTAGCACGCGCACTCGCAGATGCCGATCTAAGGTAGGTACCTATTTACGGAAAATTTGTAAGCCAATACAATATGGATATCTTTAGCAAGGCACGATATCTTCCCTGAAGCTATTGCGATGTTTTTTCCTTTTCTTTCTTTTTCTTTTTTTCTTCTGGCAACAAGGCTTCCATTCCCCTCTGTTTTTGAATAAATGTTCAGAGGATGCACTATTAACGCCATGACCTGTACCCGCCCAAATTGAATCGTGAATTTGCCCAACAATAGGTATTAAGCAACTACTCAAGGTCCTAATCCCAGAGCAGCATGCTTGTCTTCTTGGCATAAGAACCAGAAAACAGGGGCCGCCAAAGGGGATGGATCATGTTGCCCTCGTGACGGCGTGGCAACATTATTCGTTATAGTGATAGACCTGTCGTAGAAAGTCATTAGTGCCAGGTGTTCATTGTGGCAGAGAAATAACTGACCTTGTAATTGGGCAGGCCATATGGTTGCCAGCCTAATCGCTTAGCCATTTTGGCGAATCCCTCAGTCTCAATAAGATGGTAGAAGGGGAAGGGAGGGAACATGGCACCATCGCGATGCACATCTGCCTTGACTAGAAGCGCAGTACCTCCAACTCCATCAAGTGGGATGACCAGATTACGGTCACCGCCCTCGACAGCCAGGTATGCCATAAGCATTCGATATGTTGGCATTTCAGCGTAGCCCTCGAGAAGGATTTCGTCGGGTCCCATCTTGGCAGCGAGTGCCAGCGCTGTCTCGCTGTCTTGCCAGCTGTTAAAATCGTATGGCCGCTCGGCCATTTGCTTATGTTCCTCATCGTAATATCGCTGGAAGCAGTTTGGGACAATGAGCGGCTTATCAAACGAGGCGAGATCCTGGATCAGGGTTGTAGGAGTCTCGATGATGTCGGCATCTAGCCACAGGACCCAGGAGGTGTCGGGTCCGAGAGTCGTGAACAGTAGTGAATTCCGGGCCTTGGACATAACCTCGCGACGGGCCTTCTGGTTTTTAAGCTTGTGGCGCTCGGCTTCATCCTGCGAAACAATAGCAGGATCAAAATCTTGACGAAGAATGATGATGCTCTTGAATCTGTCGCCCTCACGGCCATGCTTCTGTGTCTTGTGGATGTGTTCTTGGAGTTCGGTTGTGGCTTGGTTGCCCTCCTTGGTCTTGGGTAGGATGAACCCCAAGGTGATAAGTTCATGAGGATAGGTCAGGCGCAAAAGATTGTCCCAGTAGCCGGGATAGAATCGAGACATGGGGGTCAAGATGAGGACATTTTCTCGGTTCGCGATGGGCGAAGTCGTAATGGTGACATTGTTAAGGTTGTAGTGCACAACGGGTGGTGGCTTGAGCAGTACGCCAGATCGGGATTTTGACTTTCGGTACGGTGAAGTCGGCGGCGAGAGATGATGTTCTGCAGTTATGGACTCGAATCGGCGAGCGGTTGCGGATTTGCCCGACGGGGAGACGAGGAAGACGATGATGAAGATGCACAGGATCGCTCCGAGCGCGAGGGTCAAGGGATTCGTCTTCTTGAGACGAACCGCCCCCATGGGTCGGGCCATGAGAGCCGTGTTAATGCGCCTGAGACGCGGTGAAAGTGTTGGGGTATGCCAGAGAATGCGACAGCACCAGCTATCGCGAGGAGGTCGAGGGCATCAAATTGATTAAATGTTGAAGCTGTTTCGAGATGCGCCGCGAGGGACAGCTCAGGAATAAGTAAGTGATAGGGGGCGTTGGATTAAATTCGTATAAACGGCTCAACTCTCAATTGTAGCCTTTGAAGTTATAAGACAGACAGACAAGAGGAAAAGAAGAAACGGACGTAGCAGACGAGACTGAGCGAAGGGGTAATATGACAGGAATACGAAGTGGTTCTCTGGCCTCCAAAGGGATAATTAACTGAAGACACAGCGACTGAAGGGTTCAGTTGGCTGAGGTCCCAGAACAGGTCTAGCGCTGGGACCCGTCCCATCGGTGAATCCCAGTAGCACCAAGGAACCTGGGCACCTAGGTACTATTCATGCAGATAGTTACAAGATACTTTGTGATCTGGAGGCTCCGAGAGACCTTGACTCTGGAAAGTATCATCGTATCTGAGAGCTGAGGCCGTAATCCGCTTACACCTTTGAGATCATTTCATGGTCAGTGAGGGTTCGAGATTTTGCATATTTCACCCAAGGCCTTCTCGTGAAGTGAAGTTTAAAAAGAGCCCGGCTTCGTCGAGGCCCTCCAGCAATGGTCTTGTTCCGATCAAATTGACGGCATGATACTTGATAAATAAATAATAGTAGCGATATCTGCGAGTCCCTGGATTGCTTCTATTGGAAAATCCTCCTGGCCTATGGCCCGAAACCCAACAATATCATTATCAATATCAAGTACTTCGCACTTGTACGGAGTTGAGAACGCTTCCTCGTATTGTCGCACTAATAATAGAGGCTCCACCACGATTCAACGCCCAGATTGTGGCTTGAGGCCTTGATTTGTGGCACCCACCCATGACATCCAGTCCATCCTTCGCATGTGCGTACCTAGACAACCTTGGCCCAACTTTGTCAAGCAACACGGCCTCTGCTCCCAAATTTCACCTTCAACTTACCAAATTCGTAGCGGATTCTGTCAAGCTTCGCAGCAAATATACGCAAACATGGCTGACAAGATGGATCGCGGTCTTGATGAGATCATCGCTGATACTGTACGTCTTTCTCATCTCCCTCCTATCCTTTCATGCCGTCTCCTGCATGCAGTACATGACATGGACGCGCCCCCGTCTCGCATCAACCAACACAGGCTGACTTTTCTTTTTCGCAGCGCGCCAATCGACCTCGCAACCCCCGTGGCCAAGGTCGCCGACGTGAACCCCGTAATGACTACCCTCGCGATGGTGTTAGAAAGGTTGGTTTCTCCTCAGACGGCAAATCGGCCATCTCCATGAGTCTTTGTTGACGTCGGCGGTGCAGGTTGACTTCCCTCGCCCTCCAATGATGCCAACTCGACCTGTACAACCCTCCTCGCAACTCGTCCTTTCGGTGCTCGGGGCTTTTGTCGATTGAACGGCTTTCCACTCTGAAAATCCATTGCTGACCAGAGCGTCCCTCCCATTTGCAGTCCGCTCGCGACGATTCACGAAACCTTGATAGGTCAGTCAAAAATCTTGCCTTCCTACTCCTCTCGCTTGCTAACCGTACACAGCGAATGGGTCCATGACCGATTCGAAGAGAACAGTAATTCTTGGAAACCCTTTCCTGCCCAGGATGCCATTTTAACAGCTATCCAGACAATCGCCGAGCTCCTGCTCCTCGTCGCCGCCGCGAATCCCCCGACCAGTGAGTCGCACCTATCAACGATCGCGAACCCCCTAACCTTGTGCACAATAGGGAGTCCAAGGGCGCCAAGCTCAGAGTTGACAACATTCACTATGACCTCACTGAGGAAGACCTGGATGTAGGTGGATGGCATGGCTGGAATTACTACACAGCAGCTCACAGGCATACAGGAGCTATTTCGAAGAATTGGCCCAGTTGTTCGCCTTCAGCTACGGTATGATCGTGCTGGGCGATCCGAGGGAACTGCTTACGTGACGTACGAACTGAAGGAGGACGCTCAGGAGGCGGTCAAACAGTTTGATGGTGCCAATGCCAATGGTGAGTGAAAAGCCTTGCCGGATTGTGCAACCCGGCTGACAGGAACCAGGCCAACCCATTCGATTGACTCTGCTACCCTCGCGAAACCCATTTGATACCGCCGTTATGCCCGGCCGTCCACTAGCAGAGCGAATCTCGAGTCCCGGGGAACGAAGATCCCATTCCCCCCATCGCCGGTATGATGACGACGATGCTGCCCGCAGAGGAATCGACAGATATGTTCCCGGTCAGGGTCCTCGCCGCAGCCCAATGCCTCGGCAGGGTGGTCGGGGCCGCGGTCAGGGTGGTCGTCGCCCTGGAGCTCGACGCGATGGCAGAGATCAGGAGGGCGGACGCGGCGGACGAGGCAAACCTCGCGGAAAGAAGACACAGGAGGAGCTGGATGCAGAGATGGCGGACTACTTTGGCGGCGGTGACAACGCGCAGGTCGCAGAACCTGCTGACCAGCAAATTGCACCCACTGCTCAAACACAGGCACCTGCGCAGACTCAAGCTCAAGCTGCGACCGACGATATTGACATGATCGAGTAGCTTTGTTGCCATGATACTTGACTTTGATATCTGTCCTGTTCACAACTATGTACAACACCAGAATGTTTAGCGCCTTGCACCTAAAATCCCACCTTCGACGTTGTCAATAATAATTTGGTCGCCTGTAGTCAAACAGTCCACATGAAAAGAGAAGACTTCAACCCCCTTGCGCGTTGCGCCGGCTCCATGCATATGATAGTGACCCCTGTCATTGTTAGTAACGTCTCGATTGAGTCGGGGTTCCAAACAAAAGGGGAAAGAAACTCATGGCAGGTTGCCTACCCCTGTGAAGCCCAGGTTTCGGCCTGTGACGAGGCCGTTGAAGGACATGTCAACATTGACGCTCATGTTGAAGCTGATACTGTTCCTGTTGGTCGGTCTTTGCTGCTGTGGTCCATTGACGTTGTGTCCATGCAATGTTGTCTGCTGGTTGACAGTTCTGGCCCCTCGCATCAAGCCTCCATTGTTCTGTGTTGATACCCAGCGAGTAGTTTCGCTTCTTGTCTGAGTGATTGTAAATGGTGACCCAGGAGTTGTTTTGACACTTTGATCTGTTGCTCTCCTCGACAGTTGCCGAGGAGGCAGCTCTTCCACGCTACCTTCTGAGTCTGAGCCATAGTCTGAGGAGTCTTCATCTGATGTGTCTTCTTCGTCGGATGATAGATATACACTCTCGGCATCGTCAGTATCTTTTCCAGATGACGATTCAGCTCTTTTCTGCTTCTGCTTTGGTTGATACGTCTTTACTGGTACTGTCGTGTCAGCTTCTTCGATTTCGTCTGGCTGCCGAGGGTTTGAAGCTGGAATAGTCTCCGTGTTATTATCGTTGCGTTTGTCTTGTGATGATCTGGTGGTTCTGGATGAGGATGCCGATGCAGTATCATGCTGATGTTGAGAAGAAGAGAACATCATGGGCTGTCAGTTGATGGTGTTGTCGACGTTTTGGAAATGATCGATGAACTTGTTGGGTTTTGGTCGATAATGGATACTTATTAGTTTGCGTTACGAGTTTCGATTCTATGTAATCATGTATCTTCAGGGACGGTCTGGTCTAATCTACCTATAAAATAGCCTCGATAGCCTGTCAAAAGGCTCGTCATCATGTGCTTTTATGTCTTCAGAGGCGAATCGAATCGGGCCATGAATGGTTCCCCGCGACACCAGAAACAGGGTGGGATCCTTGAAGAGTGACGTCGACCTTGACCACAAGAAACGACTTATTCGCTGTGCAGACAGGCCTCGGTTCATTTTCTTCATAACTACCATGCGAAACCATTCATTCCATTTCCACAGAACGTAACGTAACGTAAGGTAGCCAGGCTAATGGTTTTGAAAACGGTCGTGAAATTATATGGACGCTAATCTAATGACCTACAGGCTACCTACTTACTACACAAGTGCCTATCGATCTAGGTATTGGTATAAACGCCCATAGCCCAGGTTTGTAGAGTGCCGTTGGAGATGACGGCGGGGATATCACTATCACTTTCAACTAGGTAATTATAATTCATCCTCAGTTGATCGATCGATGCCTTACAGGTATCAAATGGATACTGGTAACAAAGCACGGGAAATGGAAGCCCCGCACTCACCTCGCTCTCCCATCTTCGACACTTTTCTGCATCCACGTACTGTACTAACCAGACGATCTCGAATCTCGATGCAGTGTAAGCAAATCTTGTAGCATCTGTTAGCTCGCCTAGACTACACCCTGAAATATGCCCTGTAATATTCAAGTGAAGTTGGCTAAGCATTCTTGAGAGTTGAATTCTCTCCATTGAGAAAAAAATGGTTCAACTGAGATAGCCATATCTCCTAGAGACGAAACCCGAGATATTGTCTGTCAACCTGTTCGCAATTCTTGATATCTGCTCCTGCTAAATAGCAGCAGTATATTCATTGATAACTACCTATGCATAAAGCAAACAGACTTCGCCCTTTGTTGGAACGTTAATAAGGATTAGTAAATTGTACTCTTAGGTGCTTCTAGCAACTGACCTACCCTAGTTCCCCCTCGTCAATCTATTTCCTTCTCACATATTTACCTCAAGTCAACGCATAACGCTCAACTTGGATTGATTATCAATCATAAGATGTCAGCTACCGTCGAATCTCTGCCCAAAATCGGACTACTGTCCATTGGCGATATGGGAGTCGGCATTGCAAAACTACTAGTTGCCAACGGTTTCACTGTTGCAACCAATATCTCTGGCAGAAGGTGATTGATGAATCAAGCAAGGAGGATGAAATGTCTTCTAACGAACTCCCCCAGCAAAGATACCATCGAGCGAGCGCGGGATGCAGAAGTCGAGCTCCTCAAGTCTGATGTTGATCTGGTCAGACAGAGTTCCGTTATACTCTCCATTGTGCCGCCTAAAGACGCAGCGGCAACAGCCACTCGTATTACAGATGCGTTAGCACGCTTGGACACTACGAGAGAGCTTTACTTTGTCGATCTCAATGCTGTTGCACCCTCGACGGTCAAGGCCATTGCGGCATCTGTTAAGAGATCAAATCTGCCGATACGATTCGTTGACGGGAGCATTCTTGGGCACCCCCCCAAGAAGACACCCACAGATGTCGCAACAGAATCATCAAGCAGTGACGATTCTTCTGACTGGTACCGTCCTAGCATTCCTATATCAGGCTCGGATGGTTTTGGCTCGCTCCCCCTTGGAAAGGAGCTGGTGTCTGTTCTCAACATGAAGCAAATCTCTCCTGATATCGGCGCTGCAAGTGGCCTCAAAATGTGCTTTGCTTCCCTTTCAAAGGGATTTACCGCCATTGCCACTCAATCATTCACGACGGCACATAATCTTGGCATCTTAGACGCACTTAAAGAAGAGATTGGTACATTTTTTCCAGCCACGCTTGCTAACGCTGAAAAGAGCGTCCCCGGCATGCCCCCCAAGGCGTATCGCTGGGTGCGAGAGATGGAGGAGATCGCCCTCACTTTCAATGAGGAAGCGGGCTGGGATAAAAAGATGTTCATGGGTGCCGCGAGTGTCTATAAGGATATTGCGGAGAATGAAGTACTTGGAAACGAGAAGATGGGCAAGAGGAAGAGGGGCACAACGCTGGATGATGTCGCCAAGGCGGCAGCGGAAGGATTACACAAGAAGCAAAGACCACATTAAACAAACGCAACTGGAATACTAGGTACGCACACAGGTACACATATAGCCATTTCTAGTCGTTGGGAGGGGTACTTGTACATTCTTATTACACATACGACAACCACCAATGAGGACCATCAACTCCGTGCTAACCTATACAACATATATCCGAGAGTTAGGCACGTTGAGTTTCCAGTCGTTGTTGAACCCAGGTTTCGAAAACATGGAAGCATCGGACGAAGTTACAAAGATACCTACGTTGGAGAGAGCGCCGAAATGATTCTCCAATAAGCGTGCCTCAGGATGAGAAGGATTCACATCAGTTTCGACCTCGAGCTTGCTGGATGTTCCAAACACCACACCGGTTTGTTTGTTCCCGACTGGCTCGCCAGCAGAAGTATCCGTTGATGCAAAGAACTGAATTTTGGAACTCACAGGGACAAAGTTGCCCCCTTCCATAGCTTGGATGAACCTTTGCATCTCTTCTTCTTCAGATACAACAAAGTGAGTTTGCTCGGGGTCAAGCGACAGCAAACCCTTCTTTGCCCCCCAACCACCGCCACCACTCACTGAAAGCTGTTAAAAGACGAAATCGGGCACATGGGGCTGGCAGTTTTGCTTACAAACTTGATACAATCTACCCCCTTGCCTATACAGGATACCCAATTGATCAGAGGTCACAGCCGTCAGCTCCGTGATGCTTTGGCCATCGGTGAATGTTGCCTTGGGATCCGGATTGACATAGGGCGAGCTGCCCCCCGACTGAACAAAAGTTGGAGGTGTGATCATTGCCCAAATACCCATAGGAGACTGAACCAAGTCCGATTTGCTGGCATGGAGGTCGTCCACTGCTGGTTCGAGCTCAGTCGATGCTGGAACTGACTCGTCTTCAATGTCGACTCGCCGTACGATATTACCAAAGCTCTCCGTTACCACACGGGGTTCAGTCAAAGGCACGAGGGGGGCCCAGATACCAAGGTCGTTGATTGACGAGAGCCTTTTCTGAACAGGGATGGCTACTTTCTGCAAATGCTTTTTTTCATTTTGCTCAATAAGTTTCGGAGAGCCAGTCGACAAGTCGTAACGGCTGATAATAAGTGTCGAGGTCCTGTGGTTCTGAAAAGTGGTGTTGGTAAGAGGGATAGTGATATGCGGGCTGCCAAGATCCATCGTTAGAGCTGACACCTTCCCCCCGTCCGACCATTCCTTTGGGGGCGCCTCTGTCCATAATCCCGGTAGGATACCGTCGAGGTTGCCACGGAGGACAGATATGCCTTGGATGGGTTTGTTGTTCGGCAATGGCGGGGCGATGTGATCAACAACAGCGCTCAGAGTATGGAACTCGCCAGTCCCCTCAGAGCCTGACAGCATATCTACAAACTCAGACATGAATACATTTTTGCCTAGCCATTGCGCATACTGTGGAGTTACCAGTATAACTGCTGCATCGTGGCGGCTAGGATTGGTAATGTTTATCTGAGATCTGACGGCTTGTAATAGCCTTGAGGGATCCTTCGGAGGGTCAGCAAAGTCGACAATTCTTCTTATTCAAGAGCTCACTCTGATCTTCGGACTCAGCTCAACTGTGAAGTAATCCGATTGTTTACTTGTTGAGTAGACTCTCCTAGTTGTGGTCGAAATGCAATTGTAGAGACGGCTCTTGGGAGCTCCCAGTGCTAGCCGCAAGGCCATTGGGACAGAATTCAAAGACCGGTTACACCGAATACGTCAGGTTAGAGTAGATGCTTTAACATTGGCCTTTGGAGTAATTTCGTCTCAACTTATTGCATACCTAGGGAGGTCCCTAACTAGGTAGGTAAGGTAGGTTAGTTAGTAGTCTAAGACGACATCAAGCTCAGGCACTTGACTTCCTTGGCTGAGTTGAACGTTTGTGGCTAGTGAGCTGCTGCGCCACTTTCTTTTCTACGAAACATGGTGGTCCGATATCGTTGGTGTAAGAAAAGAGTCATCAGAATGGAGATGAGTACGATCAATTGACATGTGACATGAGATGAGCTGCGTTGGGATTATTTCTAATGATTTGACTTGATTTGATTTGACACAGTAAGTTAGTACCTACTGAATTATACCTATCAATGTTAATGCTGCTGCGCCACACTTTCTCTACCCCTCCATGAACGAACTAGTTAGGTAGGTAACTAAAAGTTATCCCCCACCATCAGAAGAGGGTGACTCAATCCTCGAAACTGCAGTGCTGTAGCTGAGCTGGTAAGAGTCACACAACATCTACCTATATCAATTCGAGGTGCAGGTCATTGCTTGAAGCCCTCAAGTTACGGGCTTCATTCAGTCATCTCCGGCACGACGTTTAGACTCGCGGTTCGAGCACTGAGGGTGCGATCTGTTTCCCCAAGAGCAAGCCGACCCTTAACAACCACGCGAGTAAATATGGCGACCAACAGCGGACGAGGAAACCCAAGTTCGTTACAACCCTCCGTACATAATCTTAATGCTGATGCTAATCATAACATCATAGTCGCCGCCAGCGAGGGCATCCAGGACGCTACCAGCACTCCTCCAGCCGTTCCCGCCGCGCAGAAGAAGGAGATTGTCGAGTCTGCGGCCGGTGCGCATGCTACAGGTCAAGATGCCGGCGCAGCAGCCGCCGCCGGTGCGCCCAAGGTGAAGACCGAGAAGGAGTGTATGTATTACGCAGTCCATTGACGGTTTTGGGCGCATCCCCTGACATGGTTTCACAGTGGAAAAAGAACGAAAGAAGGCCGAGAAACAGGCCAAGTTCGAAGCAAAGAAGCAAAAGGCCGCTGCCACCGCCCCCAAAGCTACCAAAGAAAAGAAGCCTAAGGAAAAGAAGGCCGAGGAGGAACCTCTCCCCGAATACGTCGAAGACACCCCCGAGGGCGAGAAAAAGCGAATCCGGTCATTTGAAGACCCCCATTTCAAGGCCTACAACCCCATTGCGGTCGAGTCAGCATGGTATAGCTGGTGGGAGAAGGAGGGTTTCTTCAAGCCCGAGTTCAAGCCCGATGGAAGCGTCAAGGACGAGGGCAAGTTCGTCATTGTTCACCCTCCCCCCAATGTCACTGGTGCTCTGCACATGGGTCACGCCCTTGGTGACTCCCTCCAAGATCTCATGATAAGGTGGAATCGTATGCAGGGCAAGACTACCCTCTGGTTGCCCGGATGCGATCATGCTGGCATCTCTACGCAGAGCGTTGTTGAGAATATGCTTTGGAGAAAGGAGGGCAAGACAAGACACGACCTTGGTCGCGAGGAGTTCGTTAACACCGTCTGGAAGTGGAAGGACGAATACCACAAACGCATCAACAAGGCCCTGACCAGTCTGGGAGGATCCTTTGACTGGAGCAGAGAGGGTACGTCAGCCCCAGGCTCATATGAGGAGAAAAGACTGCTAACAGAAACCAGCTTTCACCATGGACAAGAACTTGTCTGCTGCTGTTACGGAGACCTGGGTCAAGCTTCACGAAGAGGGCACGATCTACCGAGCAAACCGACTTGTTAATTGGTGCACCAAGCTTAACACTGCACTTTCCAACCTCGAAGTCGTCAACAAGGAGTTGACTGGCCGTACCCTGCTCGAAGTCCCTGGATACGACAAGAAGGTCGAGTTCGGCGTCATTGTCCACTTCAAATACCCCATTGAAGGTTCCGATGAGCTTGTCGAGGTTGCCACCACCCGTATTGAGACTATGCTTGGTGATACCGGTATTGCCGTTCACCCCAAGGACGAGAGGTACAAGCACCTTGTCGGAAAGACTGCCATCCACCCCTTTATCGAGGGCCGCAAGCTGCCCATCATCGCCGACGAGTATGTCGACATGGAATTCGGTACCGGTGCTGTCAAGCTTACTCCAGCTCACGATCCTAACGATTTCACTCTCGGCCAGAAGCACGGTCTTGAGTTTATCAACATCTTGACCGACGATGGTCTTATGAACGAGAACACCGGCGCTTACAAGGGCCAGAAGCGATTCGACGTCCGTTACACTATCCAAGATGATCTCAAGGCCAAAGGTCTATATGTTGACAAGAAGGACAATGCCATGAAGGTTCCTCTGTGCGAAAAGTCCAAGGATATCATCGAGCCTCTTCTGAAACCCCAATGGTGGGTTCGCATGAAGGAACTCGCTGAGCCTGCCTTGGCTGCTGTTCGAGACGGGCGCATTAAGATCCGGCCAGAGACTGCTGAGAAGAGCTACTTCAGATGGCTCGAGGACATCAACGACTGGTGCATCAGCCGGCAGCTCTGGTGGGGTCACCGATGTCCCGTCTACTACGCTAAGATCGAGGGCGGCGCTGGAGATATCCCTGAGGAGAAGCTCTGGTTTGCCGGCCGAACACGAGAGGAGGCTGAGGAGAAAGCCAAAGCTGCACTCCCTGGCAAGACATATACACTCGAGCAAGATGAGGATGTTCTCGACACATGGTTCTCCTCTGGGCTCTGGCCTTTTAGCACCCTTGGCTGGCCCAACAACACCCACGATTTACAAACTCTCTACCCTACAGAGGTCCTCGAGACAGGTTGGGATATTCTCTTCTTCTGGATTGCCAGAATGATCATGCTTGGTCTCAAGATGACGGGTGATATCCCGTTCAAGGAGGTCTATTGCCACAGTCTTGTTCGAGATTCCGAAGGTCGTAAGATGAGTAAGAGTTTGGGTAACGTCGTTGATCCCCTGGATGTCATCTCAGGTATCCAGCTGCAGTCTCTCCACGACAAGCTTCTGCAAGGTAACCTACACCCCAGCGAGGTCACAAAGGCTACCAAGTATCAGAAGACTGCCTTCCCTGAGGGCATTCCCCAGTGTGGTGCTGATGCCCTACGTTTCACCATGATTAACGCCACAACCGGCGGTGGTGATATCAACCTGGATGTCAAGATTATCCACGGATACCGCAAGTTCTGTAACAAGATCTTCCAGGCTACCAAGTATGTTCTGGGAAGTCTCCCCGAGGACTTCACTCCCTCGACGTCAGGGGTTGTCCGTGGCGAGACTCTTGCAGAGCGGTGGATTCTCCACAAGATGAACACCGCGGCCAAAGAGATCAACCGTGCTCTTGAGGATCGCGAGTTTTCCAAGTCAACATTGATTGTCTACCGCTACTGGTACAACGAGCTTTGCGATGTCTACATCGAGAACTCAAAGGCTATCATCCGTGACGGTACTCCAAAGGAGCGTGAGTCTGCTATCCAGACTCTCTATACTGCTCTCGAGGCCGCTCTCACCATGATTCACCCTTTCATGCCCTTCATCACTGAGGAGATGTGGCAACGAATGCCACGACGACCTGAGGATCAGACCAAGTCTATCATGGTCGCGAAGTTCCCCGTCTACCACGAGAAGCTTGATGACCCCGAGTCTGAGCGCGCTTACGAGCTTGTTCTAGGCTGCTCCAAGGCCGCGCGCTCACTGATGGCTGAGTATGCCCTCAAGGATGAGTCCGAGGGTAAGTGCTCTAGCCCTGTGATCCTGTAAACGACTTTTACTGATTCATTCATAGTTATCATCCAGGCTTACAACGATACTGCTCTCACTACCGTCAAGGAGCAGTCGTCTTCTATTAAGACCCTGAGCGGCAAGGGTATCAAGGGAGTCGAAATCCTCAACCCCGATGCTACTAGACCCGCCGGGTGCGTCGCCTATCCTGTCTCAACCGAGGCCTCCGTTTTCCTTCACGTCAAGGGCCGCGTTGACCTTGATGCTGAGATCGCCAAGGCCCAGAAGAAGCTCGACAAGGCAAAGAGCAATATCCAAAAACAGGAAAAGATTCTCAATGACCCTGGCTACCTTGGGAAGGTATCAGACGCCGTCCGCGAGACAGACGAGAAGAGACTGGCAGATGCCAAGCAAGAGCTTAACAGCTTCGAGGAGACTATCAAGCAGTTTGAGCAGCTAAAGCTGGAGTAGATAAGATAAGATAAAAGGAAGTCGTGTGAAAGAGTGTGTGCTTCGCAATGAGTGTGCTTCAGATATAGGAAAGAATTCATGGGAGATGTGGAAGTGATATTTGTAAATGGGTTCTCACTCTACGGGTTCTTTCTTGTAGTTGACGAGACTAATGGATCTATCCATTTCAATGATTTTATGTCGCCTAAATTATTCTCCAGGATCAGCGTCTACCAGCCTCCTTTCCCCAACCCTTCTTCCTTGTCTCTCCTTGATCCTCCGCCATCACCACGTACTGGTTTCGACTGTGCAGCCTCATGTCTCTTCAACTCCTCTGGTACCTTGGAAATGGAGCTCTTGCTGAGGATTTGCTTGAGATCGTACATGGTATCAGCGTCCTCAGGACCCAGGAAAGTAATGGCAACACCACTTTTGCCAGCACGACCTGTTCGACCGATACGATGAGTGTAGCTATCGATTTTAGGGGCCATATTGAAGTTGACGACGAGAGAGACATCGGGAACATCGATACCACGGCCAGCAAGATCAGTTGCAACGAGAACTTGCGTCGCGCCGTTCCGAACTGACTGGAGAGAAGCTTCTCGCTGTTCCTGAGTCTTAGACCCATGGAGTGTGGCAACCGTCCAACCCATTTGCTTAATATCGCGGGCGACAGCATCACAGTTGCGCTTGATGTTGACAAAGACAATAATGGGTGGCGCAAAGTCGTTCGAGGCAAGAATCTCTTGCAGACGCTTCTTGCGACGGTCCTCGCCGGGAATGAACTCGACACGCTGCTCGACAGTGTCCACGGCTTCGCCTGCGTTACCAATGGTGACGATGGCTGGACGGCGGAGGTACTTCTTGGCAATCTTTTCCACCTGAGGCGGCATAGTTGCTGTATACATCATGGTCTGTCTGTAACGATCGTTTCCACCTAAATAACGCTTCATTTTTGTTGCATCCTCGGCATCTTCCGTATCCGGCTTCTCGTTGTTGACTGGTAGTGCTTCGAGGATCCTGTTAACGGGTTCCTCAAAACCCATGTCGATCATACGATCTGCTTCATCCATGATGACATAGCAACATTGTGCTAGGACGAGCACTCGTCGGTCGAGACAGTCGATAAGACGACCCGGTGTAGCAACGATAATCTCAGCACCATCACCCATGTTGTTTATTTGTTCCTCGATAGAGTGGCCGCCGACGATGCTCACAACGCGAAAGCCGAGGGGACCAGCAAACTTCCTGGCTTCAGACTCGATCTGCTGCACCAGTTCTCGAGTCGGGGCCATGATGAGAGCGTAAGGGCCATCGTTCTTATTGAGCTCGTCGAGAGGCGGTAGATCAGAGATGTAGACTAACAGTGGTAGGAGGAAAGCGGCTGTTTTTCCGGAACCAGTGACAGCTACACCGATGAGATCGCGGGCTTGCAGCGCGATAGGGATTGCAGCTCGCTGAATTGGCGTCGGCTCCTTGTAACCCACGTCCTCGACAATGTTGAGCAAGCGCTTAGGGAGATTCGATTCTTGCCAGCTTCGCATGGGGTTCGGAATCATACCGCCCTTTGTAGCGATTCCAAAATCTTCTTTGAAAATTCGCCAGTCCCGCTCGCGCATATCTCCCAAAGACTTTTCAGACCATCGCTTGCCCAGCCCTGTTCGATCAGCTCGTTGTCTCGCTTTGTCGCGTGCTCGGAAGAAGTCTTCCATGATGCCCTTTGCTCTCTCTTTGCCATTCTCTGGATCTCTCTGCTCTATCATTCGAGCTCTTTTGCGAGCGCGCTCCTCGGCTTCGTCGTCAAATTCTCCACCGACACCGGCGAATGATCCATTGTGGTTGACGGCCTGTCGAGTATATAAGGGATCGTTGTCGCGCGACGTGTCTTCATCAGCGTCCCACTCGAAATTGAACTTCTTCTCTGTTGTTCTCATTCGTTTCTTCTTCGCCGAAAAGTTAGACTGTTGGTTAACTTGGGGCCCCAAGTATCGTGATCGGAGGAGAGTGGCCTCGATATCCTCTGCAGACTGCTTATCCGCAGCCTGTTTATCTCCCTTCCGTCCTTCTCTTCCCCTTCCCCTCCCTCGTCCTTGATCTCGATATCCATCTCGATCACGGCCATTCTCCTGATTCATAGCCTTGGGCCCCGTTGGGACGCGCGATGATCCATTCGTGGAATCGTTGTGCCTTGAAAGACCGTTTGATCTGGCGGCCCATTTTTGTTCTTCCTCTCGCCGTTTCTGCGCATCTTCGGAAGCCTTGCGCTTCTGCGCGTCTTCCTCCTTCTTTGCCTTTTCAGCTGCTAGTCGCTCTCGTTCGGCCTTGGGGATGAACCTAGGCTTTGCGGCGGCGGCATCTGCAGCTTTCTTTTGCCGCAAGATTTCTTCAATATCGAGGGGCATTTTTTGTGTGATGAAAAGAATAGAAAGAACAGAGCGATGATGCGTTATTAGAATATTTCCATTAGGCAGTCGCCCACCACAAATAGAAGCGATGACTGATGATTTGTTGTTGAATGACAAGAGTTGACAAGGCTGAGGCAGTGTGGGTTTAGCTCTAAGGTGCTTCTACGGATCATTGGTTGATGAATAAACAATGGATGGGTCCACCTGCGTACAGCGGGCGGGCCGGGGCCTAGTTAGGTTAGGCTCAGTCGTTCGTTACCTACTGGTAAGGTATCTGAAAACTTGGGGACCGCCGTAGCCTTGAAGATCAGAAAGCTACAGATTCGTGACCATCCTTTCAGTTCCGGGGCGTGCAACCGATTGCCCTTCAGCACGGCAAATCATAGCAAATCGCCATGGCGTCAACATCACAGTTCATTGGGCTTGCAAAGTCGCTGCCCGCACCACTGCAGCGCTTCTTTGCCCGCTATCCTCCCGCAGCCATACTCCCCGAAAACACCCCAAAGACCCGATACCAAGAGGAGAGGCCGAACCCCTTCCGCTTCTACAAGCACCCAGTGACTGGCAAATGGCAAGATCCTGTCTACTCGCAGCGCCGCCAGGCTGAGCTGGTCAAGATGGCCCGTGAGAACGGCGTTGAGGATCTGCTGCCAGAAACACGAAAGGGCACTGAGTACAAGTTGGCTCACCGGGTTGAGCATGGTCTGAGAGTCAAGGGTACTGGTGTAGGACAGAAGGTCAAGGGCCATATCCACGAACGACATATGATTGCAAAGTAAGTGAAGAGCCCCATCATGGCCATCACAGCTGTACTGGCTGGCTATGTGTTGCCATGAGCCCAGAACAACATTGACTGACTGTACTGCAGGATGGAGACCAGAAGAAAGGCCATGCTGGATATGCCCAGTCTTATCAAGCGCTGGAAGAGGGTAAGAATAGAAATTGACTGCCTTGATCGTCCAAGGAAGCATGTGTTGCTAACTACATCAACAGGTGGGCAAATACGGTTGGACCAAGTTCCCCAAATAAACAACAAGAAGAGAGATGGAATGACTGCTTTGGCGCGCCCTGTACATTCACACGTGTATTTTTATGTACAACAATATCAGCGACCGTCTTGTCGAGAACCATTGTGCGTTCAAGATCCAGCCTCCCTTCCGTAAATTACAGGCCACCCAATCACCACTGCGTCTGGAGGTTCTGGGACATGAACTTCCTATCTTGTACACCAACTGACATTAAGTTAAATGGCTCTCATTTCTCCACGTAAACCAAGGTAGATAGATATCTAAGATTTCACCATAGCTCCATCCCCTGGAGCGCATCACGTGACATCAAACACTGAAGCCTTTAGTTGTCCAGATCTCTCGCTTGACAAACAAGCATCTGTATAAATCGGCCCCATAGCATGGCCTCTTCACAGGCTGCAGTCACCTCGCCAGAAGTGGCAACACATTACCAAGTCCTCAACCTCACGCCCACGCTACTCGACACACAGCATGATTCTACACCCCTCATAAAGCGCGCCTATCACCGGGCCCTCCTCCGTAACCACCCAGACAAGGTCAAAAATTCGGATCCTTCCTCTGTTTGCTTCACAGTCGACCAAATCACAGCTGCTCTCAACACGCTCTCTGACCCTTCCTGTCGGGCAGCTTACGACGCCGTTCTGCGGGTGTCTCGCCCAAGCGAGAAGAGAGATGGCTCTTTCCAGACCGGCGTGGAAAATATTGACCTAGATGATCTGGCATTTGATGAGGATCAGGAATGCTGGTACCGCCCTTGTCGCTGCGGGAATGAGCACAGCTATGAGTTTTGTGAAACAGACTTGGAAGAAGTGAGTGATGAGGGGGTGCTTGTGGTTGGCTGTCTCGACTGTAGTTTGTGGCTTCGAGTTCACTTTGCCGTTATTGAGGATGGACAACAATCTCACCCTTCAAATAAAACTTCGAAAGATCAGACTTGACTCTGCGGCCTCCTCATAGTCAGATTACGGTTGAACCATCCATGACAGAGTGTGCTCTTATCCGCATATATCTTGCCAATGGCATAAACTAACCATGCCAGGATCCACGATCCAAGAACCCGACCTATAATCAAACAACATACCTTGTACCATAACATAGTATAGTTCCTTGCGAGCCAAAACAAAAACAAAGAAGAAGAAGAAGAAGAAGAAGAAGAAGAAGAAGAAGAAGAAGAAGAAGGCCCATGTCATTTTCTTCAACTGCGTCATCACTAGTCATATATTTCGTGTATTGAAAGTAATTTTAGTATTTTTATTGTCCAGACGGCCAATGCATTAACAGTCTAAGAGCAGAACGTTAAAGTGTTCTGTTATAGACTCGCCTTGCCAGCCCGTTGGTGAAAAAGTCAGCCCTTTCCATGGCCATTGTCTGTACTGAAACGATGCCGAAGCTCTTGATCAAAAACGAGGTCTTCCGTCCACACTCCGTAGACACCAGTCCACCTGACACCTGCATAGACAAATCACTAGTCGACTCCTTACTCGGCCTTAGGCTCCTCGGCCGGGGCAGCTGGCTCCTCGGTGGCGGCCGCAGGTGCGTCCTCCTTGGGAGCCTCGGCCTGACCAGCAGCGGAGGTCTCGGCCTCAGAGGAGGTCCAGAGCGTCTGTCATTACGTTAGCTATCGTCGAATAGGTGAAAATAAGCAATCAGGAAACTCACAAGATTGTCGCGGAGCAGTTGCATGATCAGTGTAGAGTCCTTGTAGCTCTCCTCGCTCAAGGTATCGAGCTCTGCAGATTCCGTGTCAGTATAACATTGGCCAATAGAAAGCAGTCGCGAGTCGTACCAGCAATAGCGTCGTCAAATGCCTGCTTGGCCAAGTGGCAAGCCTGGTCAGGGGCGTTGAGGATTTCGTAGTAGAAAACTGAAAAGTTAAGGGCAAGACCCAGACGGATAGGGTGGGTGGGAGGAAGTTCAGTCTGGGCAACCTCAGTAGCAGCCTTGTAGGCCTCGAGGGACTTGTCGGCAGAGTCCTTGCGGCGGTCACCGATGGCGAACTCGGCAAGGTAACGGTGGTAGTCGCCCTTCCTGCAAGACTGGTCAATAAAAGTATGCGACAGGTTTGTGAGGAGTTGTCGCCTACATCTTGTGGTAGAAAACCTTGGACTCGCCAGATTTGGCAGAGGGAATAAGGTGCTGATCGAGAACCTCGAGAATGTCGTCGCAGATTTTGGCAAGCTCGGCCTCAATCTTCTGTCGGTACTCCTTGATAAGGGTAACCTGAGAAGAGTTGCCCTTTGACTCCTCCTTCTGCTCGATAGAGGTGACTATGCGCCAGGAGGCACGGCGGGCGCCAATGACGTTCTTGTAGGCAACGGAGAGAAGGTTTCGCTCCTCGACAGTGAGATCTCGATCCTCACCGGCGACAATCTTCATGTTCTCAACCATCTCTACAATGGGCGCGCGCCCCATACGTTAGCGCGCGGTTGACATATTGTGTTGAGTCCTAGAACATACCCTCATATCGCTCAGCCTGCTCGGCGAGCTTGGCAAGGTAGACGGCATCTTCGTGACCCATTTTGTTGATGTTTGGCGACTGTGTTGGAGGACAGTTAGTAAAGGGGGTGGTCAAGCTTGTCAGACGAAGTAAATAAAGCGATATGTGCAGACACAGGCAGATAGGCACAAAGAGAGTGGTAGTGGAGTCGAACGGCGCAAGCTCGTGTATGCGTTGGAGAAAGCGACGATAATGGAATGATGAAGGAAGCTTCGAAGTGGGCGAGGGGCGATAAGTCGATGGTTTTAGGCGATACAGGGAGAGGCAGTTGCGCGCCTAGTGCGTGGCTAGAGCGGCGGCGACGACTCGGTGAGGCTCCCCGCTCTTAGGCCTGTCAGTGGCGGAGGGGTTTCTGAGACGACGGCCTCCTAAGATGGGCGACAAGCGACAACGAGCACCACACAGTAAGTAAACGACGGGTAGCCTCGAAATAAGGTGTTTTTGTCGTTGGCAGTACAGATAAGGCGGCTATCGCTTAATCGTGGTGGTGAAGGCGCCGGGAGATCCCAAGGGGGATAATGGGTGCGTGTTCGTTTCGGTCTGAGGA
>JAAQRH010000854.1:0-29414 GCA_013186785.1 Fusarium pseudonygamai
TCGAGCCTTCCCGGGGGAGTTCCTTTTGAAACCTGGTGTTATTTTTGCCCTTTGTGGATATCTTTTTGTTAGTTTAAGCCAGGAGGGAGTGGAGTTTGGGTAGAAACCATGGTTGACAACCCAAGCTTTGTCAGATGACCTAGATATCGGATTATAGGAGACAATGTGAGTCTTATGTAATTGACACTCTAATTCATATGTTTCAGTACCATACTTGAAAGTTGTCAGTTATGAAGACGCTGGTTCTCGACTTAAAAGTAATAACCTGATTGGTCGAGACAAGACCCTTAACTACCTATACAAAATGGCCCGTGCACGACTGGGGCAAGGCATGATGAGAAAGCGAGAAAGTGGAAGGCTGCCACATTTTTTTGGAAGCTTCCACTCATCACAAGCTCCTCCCACTTCGAACCCGCCAACGTGTTTCCCTCCCCCCACCAATCGACGAGGAGCGAAACTTAAGCCTGTACATACTTTATACACGGCTGTAATCTCTGCCATTCAGATTCGGGTCAATCAATCGCCGTCAACATGTCTTTCGGGGGCCAAACGCCGACGATTATCGTCCTCAAGGAAGGTCCGTTTTACCCCACCGCCAGCCCGCTTCACCCCTCGAATTCTTAGGGGGCACCTCCAAAAGAAGACGAAATAAACACGACGCTACGGCAACAAATATGATCGCAATGGATAACTGACTTTAGCGCTTTCCGACAGGAACCGATACTTCCCAGGGCAAGGGACAGATCATCTCCAACATCAATGCCTGTCTCGCCGTCCAGGCTACAATCAAGTCCACTCTAGGTCCTTACGGCGGTGACCTTTTGATGGTTGATGAGAATGGCCGACAAACTATCACCAACGACGGCGCCACCGTGATGAAGGTTCGAAGCCCTCGATAAAATGCCAATTCAATTCCAGTTCCTTGCTAACTGGTCAAAGCTTCTCGACATCGTCCACCCCGCCGCAAGAATTCTCGTCGATATTGCTCGATCGCAAGATGCCGAAGTCGGTGATGGAACCACATCAGTCGTTGTCCTTGCCGGCGAGATCCTGAAGGAGGTCAAGGAACACGTTGAGCAGGGTGTTAGCTCTCAGATTATCATTAAGGGTCTGAGGAGGGCATCTCAGATGGCTGTCAACAAGATCAAGGAGGTTGCTGTTAGCACAAACGAGGGCAACCGTCGTGATACTCTTATCAAGCTGGCTTCTACTGCCATGACAAGCAAGCTGATCAAGAGAAATACTACATTCTTCACCAAGAGTACGCAAATACCCAACATGCGTATGCCTTGGTCATCGAGCTGACTGATTTTAGTGGTTGTCGATGCCGTCTTGTCCCTTGACCAGGACGACCTCAACGAGAAGCTCATCGGCATCAAGAAGATCCCTGGTGGTTCCCTGACCGACTCCCTCTTCGTGAACGGTGTCGCCTTTAAGAAGACCTTTTCCTATGCCGGTTTCGAACAACAACCAAAATCTTTCGAGCAACCCAAGATCGTGTGTCTGAACGTCGAGCTGGAGCTCAAGGCCGAGAAGGACAACGCCGAGGTCCGTGTTGAGCAGGTTTCCGAGTACCAGGCAATCGTCGATGCGGAATGGCAAATTATCTACAAGAAGCTTGAGGCAGTCTACAAGACCGGTGCTAAGGTTGTGCTCAGCAAGCTGCCCATCGGTGACCTGGCCACACAATTTTTCGCTGATCGAGATGTCTTCTGTGCTGGTCGTGTGGCTGGTGATGATATGGAGCGTGTTGTCCAGGCCACTGGTGCTGTTGTTCAATCAACATGTTCCGATATTCTGCCCGAGCATCTGGGTACCTGCGGCAAGTTCGAGGAGCGCCAGATCGGTGGTGAGCGTTTCAACTTTTTCGAGGACTGTCCCGAGGCCAAGACTTGCACCCTCGTCCTCCGTGGAGGTGCTGAGCAGTTTATTGCCGAGGTTGAGCGATCGCTGCACGATGCCATCATGATCGTTAAGCGTGCCATCCGAAACCATCTCATTGTCGGCGGCGGTGGTGCTGCTGAGATGGAGGTTTCTGCATACCTCCACCAGTTCGCTGATAAGAACATCTCCACCAAGCAGCAAGCTATCATCAAGTCTTTTGCCAAGGCTCTTGAGATCATCCCTCGCCAGCTTTGCGACAACGCTGGTTTCGACGCCACTGATATTCTCAACAAGCTCCGTGTTGCGCACCGAAGGGGTCAGACATGGGCTGGTGTTGATTTCCAGAACGAGGGCGTTACTGACATGATGGAGCAATTTGTCTGGGAGCCCGCTCTTGTCAAGATCAACGCTATTCAGGCTGCTACTGAGGCCAGCTGCCTCATTCTTGGAGTCGACGAGACTATCCGCAATGAGGAGAGTGCTAAGCCTCAGGCTCCTGGTCAGCTACCACCAGGTGCTGCGCAGCGTGCTCTACGAGGTCGCGGACGTGGCATGCCCCGGAGGTAAAGGGAGAGAATCATAACGAAAGATGGAGCATGATCAAGGGTTAAAATGGAAAACTTGGCCTGAAGACATAGACTTGAAAAGTGGGAGGAGCAGTATTTGGCCGAGGGCTGGAAGATCTGTATGATACCTAGACTTATCTGACCTCTGAAACTTGATGACCTCTATCTACTATATGGCAACAGCTGGTGAATATGAGTCGCACTAGAAGAACTGTCTGGTCGAGTCCTGCCTATACAGGCTTTGGGTTTCATAGCTATGAAGCTTATAGCAATGCTGAATGTTAATATTTAAGTTCTAGCTTATGTTACAATAGCATTACCTACCTAGCTATTACAATTTTTGAAATAATCTTTGATATAAAAAAAACACATTACTCTATAAGTATCTCTTTTACTAATTGTAAGTAGTTCTAGCGGGCAAAAGAAAAGGTTAACTCCCCCGGGAAGGCTCGAACTTCCGATCTCCCGATTGTCGGTTAATAACAGTCGGACGCTTTAGCCAACTAAGCCACAGGGGAAAGAGGCATCTGTTAAAAGATGAGACCTCTATTGAGCTTCATGTTCATACCAACGACATGCAAGAGATAACCTTAGATCTTTTATACGTAGGTACTCCTGCTACTCTAGTTCTTTGCTTCTTAAGCATCATGAAGCCGAATTCATATGTTAATGATTCTATAGAGGGGCGGAATATCTGGCGTACTTATAATCTCTTTCTCTTGATACTCCCCACGGGTTGCGTTAGAGGTCCACTTCTAGTTATCGGATGTTAATGGTCAGCGCGGAAGGGGCTAGTTATAACGAGTGCCTTTGCCTTGATTTGCTTCATCATGGCAGCGAATGTCTTGGATTGTTTGACGTTGACAGCAACTTAACCTCCAATAAACTTTTAATTATAAACTCTTTATAAAATTAGTTATATGTTTTTGGGGCAGCTTTATTGTTAGAACTTCTGTTTCAGGCTCTTCCTTGACAGTCGTAGATGCGAGATCTCAGTCAATGATAGTTCAATTACTTGGATCACCAGGATCCGGCTTCAGACAGCTAAAAATTCCCACGATCTCAGATTAGGCATTATTATCAACAATGACCGAATTCTTTATTTGGTCTTACTACAGTAAACTCCCTCTACTGGAAAGAAGCTATGAGCACACAGATTAAAGGCATACCCTATGCTGCCTCATGTAAAGCACTATAGCTAATAGAAACGTTTTATGTTATAGAGGAGAGATCTGTTACTGGCTGGGAATTGATTAGATCGTAATTATATCGGAGGACCTAAACCAATGACTTAAGCTTTACGCCGCATCTGAATACATACGTATGTACATATATATGCAAGTCCTTTCGTAACCTGGTATTTAACATTTTGTTCCTGTGAAATATCCAACATAGGTACGTTGGCTTCACGACGCCAATGCCTCCAGATAATCATTGATGCCTGAATTGATCTTAGCTTCTTGAGGGGTAGATAAGAAACAGAAGTGGGCATCCCGAATCTAATATCGGAGGTCGAGGCTCCGTTAAATCTAGAACACGGAGCTTAAGCGGCGCGGTAATGGCCCCGTTGAGACCGAGGACCAGGTTGACCAGTTTGGGAATGGATGCCCGTGTGAGAAGCTTTTGGGTGGTAGTTTAAGCGCAATTGAGTTACGGAGCACAGCCAAACAAACTAATACTGAATCTAACAAACACATGTGAATACTCAGAGTCGAGGGGAAGTAAATGGAAAGGGTCGGTTTCGCATTTAGGTACTGATCAGTACCACGTACCTAGCTTCGAGTTAACTATCAGGAACTTGACTCTTTCAGATGCAGTATCGAGGTACTAGAACCCAAGGATGTGCTCACTGAGTTATTCTTTGATAGCAATAGTATTTCAAAGCCAAGAATGGAGATCATATCTGCATATACCTAGTAGTGAATAGACATGTACTCACACTCAATATCAGTCCGCCACGAGTTCATTAATGAGCATTTTAAACTTGCAGAAAAGCAACGGGAAGACCCTGCGATGATGCTAAAGTTAGCACCAGGGGCATACGCTAGACTCCATAAAGCCCCTGACGTTACCTCATTTTGGCCAACCAATGCCACTAAAATGTGGTCTCTCCTGGTCAGGCCTGTGGAGGGCGGGCTCCTTCCTCTGCTACCTACCTAGCTCTCACTTCGAGACTGTCCTTTCTTGTCTTTGTCCCCCGACACCCTATAACGTTCGCTATCTTGTTTGTCTTCTCCATCTGCATCTCTTTTGCGTCGTTTTCTTGTCGGAGTTTGACTTATTCGCATTCTTCTTTTGGCTAACCCGACACAAAGAAGGAGGCACAAGGAAGCCAGTTCAAGTTGGTCTGGTACCAAACGGAATGCTGCTGCGCTCAGTACCGTAGGCGACACCACAGTCTTTGACGACATAGATCAAGCGACCCCTCTAGCGAAACATCGCGTCACTATATAGCAGGGCGCAGATCGAATTGAATCTTCTATCCAAGCCTCAAACCACCCCCCAAAAGCCTCGCCTCGGCGAGCAACGATCCGTCGCAATGCTTCCACTTCGTCGGCGTGGTCGATTTTATGCCATAGTCGCTGTGGTTATGGTCTTCCTGCTGTATCGAATCATGCAAAATTCATGGTCACAGGCTCCTCACTTCGAAACGGTGAAGCAACCGAGCCAGCCAGCTTCTGACCCGGTACAGGGCTCCAAAGAAGCCTTTGAACCGCCTGTCGTACCGCCACCCGTCCAGCTTCCCGATTCCGAGCAGGACTCCAACGCCGCCAATAAACCCAAACCAGCTGTACCCCAAGATGGACCAACTTTACCAGAGAAGGTTGCAGAGAAAGTCGACACACCGGCAGAAGAGAAGCCTGCCGTCGATAAACCTATCTCTGTTGGGGACGCTGCGCTGCTAGACGACAAGAAGGAAGAGCTCAAGCAGCCGGCTGAGCAAAGCACACCACAGATTCCCGATGTTCACTTCAAGGACCCTCCTAAGCAGGCCGACAACCCTGATATTCCTGATGTCAACGTTGATGGATCCAAAGTTCACTGGACCAAGCCCAAGGAGAACTTCCCTATTCCCCCTGAGTTAATCAGACCAGTCCCAACTGGCACAGCTCCCAGTATCAACAGAATCCAGTTCGACTTCCAACCCGAAGACGTACAGACAAGTACCACTCGGTTGGATCGACTGAAACGTGTCAAGGCAGAGATTGAACGGGCCTGGACTGGTTATCGCAAATTTGCATTCCCACATGATGAACTCAAGCCTGCTTCTATGAAGTATCGCGACACTTTTTGTGGCTGGGGCGCGACACTCATCGATTCGCTTGATACTCTTTGGATCGCTGGCATGAAAGAGGAGTTTGATGAAGCCGCCAAGGCTGTCGCCAATGTCGACTTCACTTACTCCGAACGTAACGACATTCCCGTTTTTGAAACTACCATTCGTTACTTGGGTGGCCTTATCGCTGCGTACGATGTTAGTGGTGGATCCTCTGGCCAGTATAAGATCCTGCTGGACAAGGCCGTCGAACTTGCGGAAATCCTCATGGGCGTTTTTGATACGCCTAACCGCATGCCTCTATTATATTATCGATGGCATGAGCCTTATGCTTCGCAACCCCACCGAGCGAGCACTGTTGGAATTGCCGAGCTTGGAACTCTGTCTATGGAGTTCACTCGCCTCGCTCAATTGACGGGTACCAACAAATACTATGATGCTGTTGACCGTATCACCGACGCCTTGATTGAGATGCAAGCAGCGGGTACTGATATTCCAGGACTTTTCCCCGAACGCATCGATGCTTCTGGATGTAACAGGACCGCTACCACTCGGACTGAAAGCCTCAGCCAAGAGGCCCGGGAGCAAGTTAATTCTGCCGACCTGACTAAGGAGCCTGAAGGATTTGATCCCACGAAACTGGGCGGAGATGTAGCCTCTCCCGCACAGCTACCTCAGGCTGATAGCCGTTGGGAGGACAAGCTCCAACGCCGCGATATTCCTGTAGATACCGATGAGGCATCTAAAGCGGGTGATCAGACACCGGCTCGATCTGGGCCTCAACAGGCGCCCCCTCTTGCTGCAGATGGATCTTCGGCAGACTGGGATTGCAAGCCTCAGGGTCTTGTTTCCAGTAGCCCTAACTACGGACATTACCATATGGGAGGTGCCCAAGATTCAGCCTACGAGTATTTCCCCAAGGTATGTTGCTCCGTCATCATTCTTCATGATAATTTTGTCTGACGTAAAATTAGCAATATTTGCTCTTGAATGGTCTGGAACCCAAGTATCGCCCGCTCTACGAGAACACCATCGACGCGATTAATGAATGGCTGCTTTATCGACCTATGATCAAAGACGACGGCTGGGATGTGTTCTTCACAGGAAAGTTGACGACTTCTAGCCGGGGCGACTCAGAATGGTTAAAGACCTACGACATGGCTCATCTCGCATGCTTCGTTGGAGGCATGTATGGACTAGGCGGTAAGATCTTTGGTCGTGATGGAGATATCGACAAGGCCAGAAAGCTCACTGATGGTTGCGTGTGGGCATATCAGTCAACGGTTACTGGTATAATGCCTGAATACGCTCACCTGGTCGCGTGCCCTGCCCTGGAAAAGTGTGCTTTCAGTGAAGAGAGTTGGTATGAGGATCTCGACCCTAACAGAGAATGGCGCGATAGTGAGTTTCGGAAATGGTCAAACGGCGAGGCCCAGAGGAAACTCGCAGAAGGCGCTGCTCCCGCCGCTGCCCAACAAAACAAGCCCGATGGTTCAAACAAGGGACCGGAGCCTGTCGTGAATCCGCCAAAGGTGGTCAAGCGGGCAGGAATACCGATGCCTGAGCTGGATAGGAGTATGGAAGAGGACGACTCGGAGTTTGGATCAACGCTCCCCGATTCGCTCAAGCAGAAAATTGGGCTGAACAAGGACGGGTCTGAAAAGACCGAAGCAGAAAAGGCAGGTCTGAGCAAGACTGATTCGGAGAAAGCCAAACCTGCCCCAGTCGAGCTAGAAAACAAACCCGCTGCTGTCCAAGGCACAACGGAAAACACCATCGCGCCAAAGCCTGTCACTGTAGACAGCTTTGATGCCGTCAGAAACGCAGAACAAGTTGCTGGTTCTGATGATATACCTCTGGAGAGGCCCGTGACGCACGAGGAGTACGTCAAGTCGAGGATTCAAAGAGAGAAACTACCTCCAGGCTACACCGATATAATAAATCGGAATTACATCCTTCGGTAAGTTTGCATTTGTAATGCTTATATTGCCTCTCCTAACATAAAGATACAGACCTGAGGCGATTGAATCTGTTTGGTACATGTATCGCATTACTGGCGATACTACCTGGATGGACAAGGGTTGGAAGATGTTCCAGGCTACGATTGCTGCTACTCGCACCGAATTCGCCAACAGCGCCATCGAAGACGTCATGGGCACAGAGAATAATCTGAAGGACGAGATGGAGAGCTTCTGGATTTCCGAGACTCTCAAGTACTACTATCTTCTCTTTTCAGAGCCTAACGTCATAAGCCTTGACGAATGGGTTCTCAATACGGAAGCACATCCTTTCAAGAGGTCAACATGAAAGTAATTTCAGCGCGTGTTTACAAGTCAGTATCCGAGGTCTTGCTCAGGAAAGTTTAGGTTTTGAAAAGGAGGAAGAAAGGTGGCAAAGCTATCTCATTATCGGGCAAGTCGAAGTCATGACAAAGGCGTTTTTTTTGGAGACTGGTCAGGATAGTGTATGATTATAAGGCGCTAGTCATCTGAGGATATGTCAATGTACATACATATTTCATCTGCAGCTGGGGTATCTCCTCAGCGTTTGTGCTCTAGAATGAGGCCACTCACTTGGCTCCATCCTCGTCACCTAGTCTCTTAACCTTTCGCTGCATCCCATTGGACTGAGATAGGCTGGTGATTGCCAGAGAACTTCGTCCCCCCAAACCAGAGCTCAAATCTCAGGTCTGCTGGAGCCACAATAACTCGAATATCGAACCTACAAATGTAAAACTTGTGTCCACGCCGGAAACACGTTCCTCGCTTTTCTTTGAGGACGAGCTGGTGTTGTTCGATGCCAGCGAGGTTGCTCTTTACAGAACAAAGCCTCATAACGCCGGCTTGTTTTAGGCTTCGAGGAAGCCACTCGGCCTCATTATTTGACACTACAATTTCTGCGTCCCATGCTCGTGTAGTGTCTCCGTCTTTCAGCCTGATTTCGAATCGTTTGACCAACGGAGAGTCCGGGTCCACGGTGTCTCCCTGTGGGCTTTTGTCAATCTAGTCTGTGAGCACAAAGAGAGGCCTGAAGTATACCTTTTTGATCAACCATTGGATCTGATTAGTCGCCCACTTCACACTTGGGTCCCACGGATCTTGTCGGACTTCTTCATCGAAGTGTCGTGCAGGCATATAGACCTCTTGAACGATTACGCCGTAGCTGGCTCGAGCAATCCAAGTGCTGAGCACGGATTTATTCCCCGACTCCATCCTCTGCCGCTTGTTCTCGAGAACTCCACGAGCGACAACAAGTTGCGGGTCTTGGGAGGGTATAACAAGGATATTACGAGCATTTGGATGTTGCAGCTTGGTCAAGTGTTCTTGGAGAACCTCGCGGACATAGGCTGAACTACCCAGCCCACCGGACAGGATCACATATTCCTGTATACGCAATGAGCTTCGGTCGAGCTTCGAATCGGAGCGCCTTACCACTTGTTTTGAAAGGCCTTTTTCGGTCAACCAGTCTAGTCGCTTGTGAATCCGGGCCATGATTGCTTCGATATGGACATCGAAGAGGGCTTGAATGTCTTGCCTGCAGCGTATCAATCACACTTGGTCAGTCGACATGGAGAATACGTTTTGAGTAGTGGGACAGTAACTGACTTGGTAAAAAGCATGCGTCCATCTTGAACTCCAAGGCCTTCGTGGCTCACATCGTATCCTACACCCTCCATCATAATTTTGTATACTGGTTGCATGTATACCTTTTCGCCAAACTTGTGCTTGACGCTCTTAAATCCTTGGCTTCGAGCCATGCGTGCTGCAAAATCAGCCGGAAGCTTGAAGTCGGGATTCGCGGTCATTCTTTGTGAGACAAGTCTTGCGAAAGCGCGATCAATAAGTGAGGAGCCAACACCTACACCGCTGACGGCAGCGACCTGAGAAAGCTGTGGAAAGCTCGAGTTTGTAGAGGTGGCTCGCATCAGAGCGAGGTCTGTTGTACCACCTCCTGCATCCACGGTCAGAAACACGCTGTTTTCCTTGAGGCTTATAGCTCCAGTCTTGAGAGTTGCCACGGCTGCAGCCTCGGACTCTGTAAGATCAACCAACGCTGAGTGTTTTGGGCCTCCAGTTCCGAATCCAGCATCATGGATTGCGCCTTTGAAGGTGTTGATGATAGCCATACTTGTCCATGTCGTGGGCGCACTGAAGAGGAATAGGACGGCCATGGAGTCCCATCCACCGACATGTTTTATGCCCATGCGCATTTCTATGCTATCTCTGATATGCGCATATATCTGCTTCAGATAATCTGTCACGAATTGGCGAGCCTGGGCAGTGCTTTGTGGGACATTGCTTAGGCCCTGATGCTGTGCTGCATCGAGGGTCTCTGGATCTAGAAAGATCTTGAAGAAGTCCCGACGTGTCTTGCTCGTATCGTGGTCATCGTCCGCGCACATGAATCCCCAAGATGAGATGCTTCCATCGGCGTTGTATACGATTGTCGTGGGGACTTTTCGATCACCTCTGTCGTCGCTCCCCGGCCAGTCGTTAACTACCTGAATAGGGATTCCATGCCTCATCCAGGCAACCCCTAGAACAGGTCAGTCTATATCTGGTACTTGCGGGACTGCTAATCACCTGTAAAGGTCGTACCAAGGTCCACAGAGATAGCCAAGTCCGGTTGCTCTTCCATTTGTTAGCCTGCTCGATTTCTCTGCAGAAGCAATTGATGAAGAATCAAAGGATAATCTGAGAGCCTTATTGCCAGAAGTGCGACAAGCTTCGGAAGTGGCCCATGCTGTAGGCCTATTTTCAGCCGTCGGAGCTGGACTTGGCGATATTGGTTTGTTGGATGCACCTCCGAGGGTGTACGGGACTATGCAAATGACAGACCAGGTCTTCGGCCTCAGCCTGATAATGAAACATGCATCTCAATGCCCCCCTGTGCTGAGTGGCTTGACAAGGGATGATGCTAGATGGACCTCGATGGAGAGGAGAAGAACTTGTTGGTGGCAATCAAATTGCAGTAGGGTTGGAATACTGAGCCTTTGCTGGTGGTCAAAAGCAACGGCTGCCCTGGAAGCTTTCGAGACCTTTGTATTCTCATTCTTTTCCTTGTTACCGCTCTAAAAGATTTCAGCAGTGTCTGCCCTATCTCCTGAATTTCTTGTCTTCTTATCTTTATCTCTGGCCTACGAAGATGGCTACAACGACTCCAGTGTTGAGTGTAGTCACCGTGACAAAGCCTACAACTTTGACACTTCTGGAGGCCGAACCTGTCACGCGTACCACCATTTTACAGCCAGAGTTCGGTCAATCTGCCTCGGGCCTAATTTTCACCAACGTGATTGTCCTGCCTACAGCGCAGCCGGTGCCAACAACAGCTAGCACGGGGTCTTTAGAGACAAATCCAGCAAGCCAAGAAGAAACCCCATCCAGCGCGTCATCTACAGACCGGAATGATCAGAAGCCAACTGAACAGGGAGACTCGTCGGAAAGATCGTCGGATGGACTCAAAGGCGGTCCTGTCGCTGGAGTTGCCATCGGCTGCCTCGTTGCTGGCCTTGCTCTGGGACTCATAGCAGCCTTTCTACTTTTCCGGAGACGGCGGAGAGTCAAACCAGCAAACGAAGGATCCTTCGTTTTAGCAGATCAAAAATACACCGAACCCAAGGATGGGACACAGGTCGTAGTTTCATCGTCGAGGCACGATGCTGAGCTCAGCCAGTTTCTTCTCGAGGCAACTCCCGACAAGGATCTCCAAGCAGAGTTGCGCTCACTCTCCGAACTCATTTACCAACATGTCGAGAACTATTACCGTCGACCCCAAGTCCAGGCCGACCCGGCTGAGGTGGCTCAGAGCCTCATCAATATTGGCTACTCACCAGAAGCGTCAGGACTGCAGGCAGACACAGTTGCTGCCATTTGCCTCAGCCCCAAGACGTCTCAAGTTGGACTTCGTCATGTGCTCTCGCATGTCATCTTTCGGAGCCTCGACTTCAACTCTGGCAGCAGCTTGTCCATGCTCCCCCTAGCGGTTGCAACACTGGCGCAAAGAAGCCACTCAGCTGAAAATGCAAACAATCCTGGTAAGACACTCCCACATTAACTCAGAGCCTGATTAGAGAAATGGCTAACCAAACTTTCAGCAATTATCTTGGCGCGTTCCAGGTGGCGCACTCTCTCTGCTCTGCTTCTCCATCCTAACCCGGATGAGAGAACACCACTCCCGGTGTCAGTGACAGAAGCTTCCCCTATGGCTCTATCTCTTGCGAATGAGCTTAATCAATTCTTGGAGATGTTTGTTGCAAAGAACCCTGCTAGCCAACAGGATCAGATGAACCATCTGCAGGCTGTCATTCTCGAGTGTACCAAACTGGGCTATGTCGTTCTATCACAGCCGAGTGACTTGAGGTTCGTTTTTAGCAACAGCACACCCATTACAAAAAGCCGCAGGGTCGTGGTGTGTCCTGGTTTGGAAAGGCTGAGCCAAAACGATGGAACGAGGTATAGATCGCCCAAGGAGGTGGTAGCACCGGAAACCGTGAGTTTGTGAGGGAGAGGAAGCCCATTCACTGCAACCTTTGGCCATTGAGTTTCGTTGATTGGATGATTGGATTTGACGAGCTGCACAAGGCTTGATATGTGGTCCTTCATTGCATAACTTGTTAGAACTATAGCCATGTCTAATAATGAGTGTGTTTATGACGGAGTGAACTTACAAGAGACTGACAGTTCTCATCCATGAACAAACAACATATCTTGTTTTACATGCCATGAATCGAGTGAGTAAAATCGCCTGGTTAGTATGTGAATGTGTACTTTTCTTTTTTAGACATGCTGATGGCTGTCTGCATACGCTTGAACCAATCTGTAACCAAGACCACAACACTGCAATTCATGTGATATATGTACACCCACCCAATACATATCCAATTAAACTGCTCAGCTGATGGATTGCATCCGACTACTGTATTGACCTGTCTTGCTTGCTTGCTTGGGCGTGAGTGGCTGAGAGCTGAGTCTTTTCTCAGAGCCTGCTTCTAGATATGCAAGCCACATGCCTCAATATCACATTTGGCGTCAGCTCTGAACATGGGTCTTAGCAATATGATAGTGGATGGATATTGTGCAAATCAGAAATAGACTTCACCGCAGCCTGATTTTGTTTTCTCTTTTCCTGTCTGAGCGGGGAAGACTAACGTGAGGATTGTTGTCTCGCATCTTTCATCACCTGCAGCTTAACAAGGATTAATCAATACCTCGAGCATCACTCATATATTGTCCTTGTCACTAAAATCATCAGATTGCTTTACTGTATGAGACTATCACCTCCAAGAACACAGTGTTCTATCCTGATTCATCATGCCCAACCCCCTCAAGGCAATACATGCAAGTTTCAACCTCCTGACCTGGGCGCTGGACCACGACCAGGTCCCAAATGATATCCGTCGTAGTCTAGAGCTCGTTCGAACATGCGACTCAGATCTTCAGCATCTCATAGAACTACGTCAAGAATGTCTCCATCTTCTTCAGCGCCGCCCAAGGGTTCTTGAGCGCGTACACAACATTATCGAGTCAGCTCAAAAAGGACTCCAAGAAGTCTGCGAGATTGTCGAGAGATGTCGCCCGGAGACCGACAGAGGTGTAAAGACCACCTTTTCTAAGCGCATGGCATGGGTGCTTGTAGATGCGAGTGAGTTCAAGAGCCAGGAGCCTATTGTTAGTCGACATCATGCTGCTGTGCTCACTGAGTTGAACTTTTTGAGACAGATAGCTCTTTTGGCTCCTGTTCCGGAAACCGTGAGAGCTGAGGAGAAGTGTGGTGTAAGAGATGAAGCCGCAGTGTTTGATAATGTCGCGCTGCTAGGGGATCTTCTTGGTGATGGAACGGGCAAGTTGAATATCCCATATATCTTCATCGATACAATGATCTAACAACATGTGTTACTCTAGCTCACACCAAGAAGCCACCAGTTGCCCAGTCTATTGTTCGTCCAAACCCAACCATAGTTTTCAACACAAATGCAGAATCGACAACATCGACGACTCCATCTTCACTCCAAGTACCCCAGTCTCTTCATAGGTCAACGAGTTCGCAGACGATGCATATGGAGCATGCGCCTGAATCACTGCCGGAACTTGTTCCAGTCGACATGAACAGCACAGCTCTACCTAAACCTTTCACTTCAAGTGTCACTTACGATAGTGAGGCTCTCGCAGGATTGAGTCTGCTTCTAGGAGACCCCTTAGACTGGAGACACTCACCACCTCTGGCACCAGCCAACAATGGTCCATTGAATCGACCAGTGACGGCTCCATCTCAAAAACGGCCTGCACACTTCACTCATAATGGTTCTGATCAAAATCTTCCACTTCATAGTTATGATAGTGTCTCTGATCTGAGCCAAACTAGCCAGCGAGCAAGCCTCAACTACACTCCTTCACGTCTATCATCAAACATCTCAAGCCCTTATCATCAGCAACATTCACTTTCGATACCGCCAGCAGCCACAAGATCAGCGTCTCAGCTCTACCATGTGCCGTCTGGTCACTATCCAGGGCAACTCACGTGGTCAAATTCGTCTTCTACAACAATATCCTCCATCTCCTCTGGTTTAGCAAGACCCGACTACAGCTATATACCGCCGATTGCTGAGCTTGATAGTTCTCCACACCATATGGTTCCCATTGTTGGTGCATTGAACCATCTAAGTCGACCAAACGAGGTGTCAGTGGACCAGAAACTCGCTATCCAAGTCAACACGACACCTGTCGAACTTCCAGCAGAGGATAGCCTACTCAAAAACATGAACTCATATTCTCAAACTTTCCGTCCGGGGCTTGACAGAAGGGGGCGAGCCATTAGCCAACCAACAACTACACTGCATCAGCAAATAACGCGGAAACCAACTCTTAACTAGGGAAAGGAAGTGATGAAGGAGTATAATGATGTACCAAAAGATTGTGCAACGTGGTAGTCGAGTTCCTAGGTATAAGCATGAAAAGATATCCAGGACAGACGCCCAAGGGTTATTGACAGGATGTTCAACAGATACGTTACTATGACAGGTGATTTTGAAGCAACTGAGAAACGACTGTTCAAGTGCTACCAAAAATCGAGGCATTTCATTCCAGAGATATATACAGACCGACTGCTGAGTGCTGCATCCGAGTTTGCGAGTGATTTACTCTGTATAAAGGTTTTAGTCAAATGGGACCATGCGGAATCTCAACCTGGCTCGAGAGTGTTTGATAACAAGCAAGATCCTCGCAACTCAATTTATTGTCTTGACGACCCTTGTTAAAGAAGGGGGCCATTACTACCTATCAGAAGCACAACCATTTCCCCTTATTTTCATCACAAATCCTGCCCGTTCATGTCGCAACCCTTAAAATCATTCTCTCACACGCTAGTTCAATCTATAACAAGAAGCATAGAAAGTGATCAGTACTGCAAACGAAGATTAAAATCAGACCCAAATCCTTAATTTCGCAAACGCGTGACGATAAATTGCCCTGATAATACATGTCGATAACCAATTCCCATTCCTCCTCACACGTCAAGACATATATACCATATTCCCGTACCACATCCCATTCGTGGTCTCAAAAATCGTATCTTGTAGTGCATCCATCCCACGCGGTCTCTCACCTTGAGAGATCGGTCTTCTGTGTGGTCCCTCAGTCTATATGCAAAAAGATGTGCGTTCCTCGTTTCGCTTCATCGTTCCAGCTCATGGTCATGTCGAGTTTCGGTCGAGGAGCCTCTGTTTTCAGCGGCCATCGTGTCGATTATCCGATATCTCGTCATTTCATGAGTCAGGCTATGTCGTGAATAGAATAAAGCGTTGCGGTACGGTGTTACTGTGCCGTCCCATGTCGAGGCTGAAAGACCGAAATTATAACCGATCGCTCAACGTTTTTAATAAACAAAATCATTTCCGTAACTCCGATGCTGATGCCCTTTACCGTCTTTGATCTTACCATCTTCGTGTCGATTATTATAGTCGACATATGTACATTTATTCGACAACTTTAGTCCTCAATAGTTCGCGATGACTCAGGTGAATTCGAGGTGTTCTATACCATCGAACTGAGAACGCTTATACTGAGGATCATAATGAGTAGACCGATAGTAACGACTATCAGTAGGGCGAATGAGAACCAACCCAATACCATGGCGCTGGTACCCACACCACTCTTGACAGCTCCGTTTCCGAAATCCTGGGCTATAACCGAGGCGGCTACGGACGCTGTATGTTGCCATAGCACAGATACAAGGACGAAGATGGCTGAGATGAAGATCAAGGCAAGGGCAATTTGAGAGACGGGACGAGACGGGAAAGGCTTGACTTCGCGATCAGAGCCTTCTGAATCAGTCTCCTCGTGCCATCCGGGGAAAGTCGCGAGAAGGAGGAGGCAGACGAAAGCAAAGATGATGGCGATGATACTGAGAACGAGGTTAGTGCGGTTCCATTTCGGTGCACGCGGACTGAGAACTCACATGAGATATGGGAATACAATCATATCTTTAAATTGCGCAGCCAGCCAGATGAGGTTGAGAGGATCTTGGTCCACATCAACCTCCTTAGCCAGTGCAGTGGCATTGTTGCTGCACAGCCAGGAACCACCGTCGGGGTTGATGCAGATACCGAAGTAACCAACGCGAGCTTGCAATGAAGCGTCACCTGCGATGTTCTCGATAGCTGAGTGGAGATTGTAGTCGACCTGGGCTGTGTCGGGCACTGCCGTGTAGTCCTTGTAGTAGATGGATAGTAAGAAGATGTCGGGGATAAGTGGCGAGGAAGATGAACAGCCAGCGAGAAGCAGTGCTTGTTTTGGTTAGAATGTCATCTCAACTATGGGGTAAAACAGCTCACATAATAGAATAATGGCGATGGCGATAAGGATCATCAACACATGGTGATAACCGAGGAATGGAACGAAGCCTAGTGGATGTTAGCGATGCGGAGCATATCAGATGAGACATTGGATCGATGTCCCGAGACTGGACAATGACTTACGATACCAGCCGACCTGGACTTTTTGCCTTCTAGAGGACGAGCTGCTGCTGCTGCTCGTCCCGGAACCCATCGTGAATGATGTTGATCCTGCACTCCTTCAACTTGCTGTCGGTTGAAGTAGTTGCGGGAAACAACTGAGTTGTCTGCGCTCGTCCCCCAGTTAGGGAGCGACGAACACGAGTTTCTCAAGACCAATATCACTTGGTTTCCTTGCTCTTTCTGTTACCGCTTGGTTGCGTAACACTCTGGAAGCGATCCTGTGACCGACCCTGAACTTCCTCCACTGGACTTGATCAGTCAATCTGTCTCGGGAACAACTGGTTCTTGTCGAGGTGAAGGTGAAGAAGCGATGGAATGCGGACGGGAGAAATCGATGTCTCGGTAGACAATCGACACTGGAATGTATGTGGGCTAAAGACGACGGTTGGTGACAGCGAGAGAAAGTCGGGCCCTGCAATAGTGAGATCTTTGTTAAAGGAGGTTAACTTAAGAAGTCAAGTCAAGTTGAGAGTTGGCCACGATAAATCAAGAGCCTTGAAGATCAGTTCACACGTTCTGCTAACGAGGGTGAAGACTTAATGGTTTTGTTAGAGAATCTCCTGGGAAAAGGAGAAAAGGAAAGGAGAGAAGCGGTCAGTCAGTCAATTAGTCGGAGCAGTTTCGTATACCAATACCAGGCAATTGGGCGGATATTCGATGGCTGGGAAAGACTTGGGATAACTACCAACCTCTGGACTTTTTCGGCGGGCGATGCAGAGGTGTAGTGACCAGCCACCTATTTACTCGCGTTGGCCTGGCGACGGTGACGTTTTACATGTGGAGCCACAGTTGCCAGCTGGGCGAGCTCTGGACAAGGCAGGGCCCTGCCTGAGGGGCTCCTTTCAGCACCGGGCAACCCGCTAACCGGCGCCGCAGAGGGAAGGAGAAAGCCTAGACGCGATCGGGCGCTAAGCTGCAAGGGGCAAGGTATTGTTGGACCTGCAGCAGCGCAGATGAGCAACTTCCTGGGCTTGATCCCTGAACCCTAGGATCTACGATCTTACGTAGCGCTTCGCCGCAAAGTCGACGCGTTTCTATACGACCAGAGCCCGTCAGCGCCCAGGTTTTGCCAAGGGGTGCCAAGGATAGAAGCTATAGCGGGACCTCTCTCAGCTTAATGCAGTTGTCATGACGATTTGGCGCCGTTTCGAATGGGTTCTCACTCATCCGTACCGAGTACTATCGACGAGTCCATATATACCAAGTGTATTACGGAGTATTGGTTCTGTCTGGACTGGCTACTGACGTCGATGGTCTCAATTGGCAAGTTATTGGGCGACATATACGACAAGAGTATCGTGCTCATTTGGCGCCTTGATCTACCTATCTATCATGCCCGCTCAGGCATACGTATTCTGTAGCTGAGATCCATCTCCCTCGGTTATCCTATTCATAACCTGGTCTCAATTCATCTGCCCCATATGCCCCGAGTAAGCGAGAACTGGCTTGAAACTCCCCGACTTTTGGTCATGGAGTCTCTTCTCCCAAACTCGACCTAAGAAGTCATGGATATTATTACCCACTCTGTCGGAGCCAACAACGGTATCCGCGGCCAAACCGTACTCGGTGTAGACGGAAACTCAAGGATCACTCAATTATGGCGAAAACTACGGAGTACGATGCAAGTTTTGTATCAAGACAGCACCACTCTGAGGAAATATATGTTGTTATTATATAGAATTGAGGTTTTGTTTGCATCCACTACAACACAGCTTGCCGCCTCTTTGCATGTTATTCAATGTTTACATAGACTGCGCGGTTCAATCGGAATCACATGAACTGCAAAACTGTCTACTCAATTGTCTGACGACGACTCCTCTCTCAATAGTCCAAGATCAACATGATATGTAGACTCTTCCCGTCGTAGCCGTGAGCTTATTCTCCCGAGAGAGCCGTGATATCCATCATGACAACCCTCATCTCATGAGAACCCAGCCACCCGACTAAACTCTCCAGACTTGGCTTTCAGCCACCCGCCATTTTCAGATCCTTTTCACTTACCGCAATTGACTTCAATTACGACTCTCTTCGAATGAAGTCGGTGTCAGACGTTTCAAAACTATTCTTTCTCCGCTCGGAATATTCTTTACACTCCGTGCTTGTCATGTCATGCGAGTTCATCTCAGCTTCCAGAAACACTTGTATCTAGAAGAAGTATGTAGCTATCGGATTTAGTGGGGCATGCTCCCCACGTCATTCAGTGTAGCTACGTTGCGCTATGAGACTCACAAACACCAACTCATAACTACTATATACAACATGGCTGCTGTAGCCGCCAACAACCAAGGAACATCGCTCGATATTCGAGTTGAGGACTTCCTGGACGATAAGCTTCAGTCTACTTCCGATCTCGAGGATCTCGACACACTTATCGCAAATGTTGAGCTTCAACGAAACCAGCTGCAATCACAGTTAGATACAGCCGTGAAAGAGCTCGAAGAGACCCGGCGCACTGCCGATGATCGCCAGGGGTCACTTTCTGCTCGCATAGAAGAGTTTCAAAAGCTTCAAGAGAGCATTGATCTTCGTGCTCAGATCTATGCTGCCTCGGATGCCCCAGATCAGGCCATCGAACGCCTAAAAGCGCCTATGAACAAGATCAAGGCCGTTGAGCGTGCCCAGAGCTACCTTGTTCTCTTGCAAGACGCTGAAAAATTTCGAGCAGAGGCGAAATCCTTCCTGCCTCAGAACCCCAAAGCTTCATTGGAGCCTTATATCAAGTTGAAACAGCATGTTCAAAAGCTACAAGGCCTACCTGGCCAAGAGGGCCTTCACCTCGTTGCATATGCCGAAGCCGTGACCGCTTCACTTTGGGATGAGATCAAATCTACTATGTCCGGGGAACTTGAGGCCGTCTTGAAGCAGAGGAAGTGGCCCAAGATTGACACCCATTTACAGATGGACGAGGAATGGATTAATTGCATCGAAAAGCTCATCGATCTTCAAAAGCCGGAAATAGCACACACTGACAAGCTCGTCACGTTGCTACCGTTTGAAATCATGGCCTCCATCTTTGTCTCCGAGTTTCGTTTCCATTTCCTCAGCGACAAGCCAACTAGCGGTGCCCAGGCATTTGGAACTCATTGTCTCCCATGGTTTATCGCACTGGTCGAGAAATGGGAGGATTTCTTCCGTGATAATCTGGGCTATTTACTAGCAGAAAAGTTCCGGGACACTGCTGTAGTGACCAACCTGGCTTATATCGACCCTGTTTCTGCATTTATTACCTCACTCCTGCCAGTACTGAAGGAGAAAACCTCATTAGTTGCACTCGAAGCTATCAAGAGCCCCTCCTTTCTCAGCAGTTTTATGTCACAACTCATGGCATTTGACGAGAATGTTCGCTACAAGTTTAACTACGACGGCGGCGATGTTGAGAACGGATGGTCTGGCTTAACCGCACATATACTGGATGACCACTTTGATACGTGGTTCAAGGCCGAGAAGGATTTCGCTCTTGAGAGGTATAATACGATCATGGAGTCACAAGATGCCCGCAATATCGATTATGATTATGCGCTCCAGGGCAAGATGAAGCCAACATATGCTGCTGTGCGTGTCACTGATCTTCTGCGATCTGTGACAAGTCAGTACGAGAGGGTGCGTACCTTTAAGCACAAAATTCGCTTTCTGATCGGCATTCAACTTGAAATCTTGGATGCTTATCACGACCGCCTCCGAGACTCACTCCAGGCTTATCAGAGCATGTCTACGACCTTTGGCCGCACCTTGGCTGCGAATAAGGAGGACCTTGCTATTCTTGAGGGTACAGGTGGTTTCGAGGTACTCTGCAAAGTGATTGGCAGCGCTGATCATATTGTCAATACTCTGAAAGACTGGAGCAACGAGGAGGTATGTAAGCCTCCTGAAAGTTATCTCGTCAAGCTAACATTCTAGTTCTTTGTCTCTTTGTGGGATGAACTTCAGACTCGGGCATTGCACAGATCTAGCCAGGGCAACAATATTACGAGTACCATGAGCTACGACGATGTGAAGGATCGAACATCTACAGCGGTGGGAGAGAAGCATGAAGATGGGGCTCTGTTTGATGAGACAGCGAGTGCCTATAACATGCGACGCAAGGCTGCTCAAGAACTTCTCGTGGGCGCTTTGGTCGAGTCGCACAATAAAGCCTTCCGAGCATACACCACCCGTGTTCAATGGACAACTGTTGGTGAAACTGCTATCCTTGGTAAGTCCGCATGCCGTGCTGTTCCCAACATATTAGCTAACACGGTAGCAGATGAGCTCGCTATCACGCCAGAACTTGATGAGCCACTTCGCATCGTCCAGCGCAACTTTGACTTTCTCATCAGAGCTCTTTCGACTGCAGTGTTCCGCCGCGTCTGCCGAGAAGCCCTTGTCAAGCTTCAAGATTATCTATGGCAAAGTGTCCTTATGCGCCAGTCATTCACCACTTACGGTGCAGCCCAGTTCCGTCGCGATGGCGCTGCCTTGGTTTCTACTATCGAACGCTACATCCCTAATGGTTCATCTGTCCTTGATAACTTGACCGAGGGTATGCAGCTCCTGAGTCTTCCGGTTGAAGCGGGTGAGACGAGTGGCTTGACACTCAAGGAAGCCAGCGATCGAGTCTTCACTGACAACGAAGAGGCGCGCAAGGTACTAGAGGAACTCCATCTTGAAGGGTTATCACCGCAAGGCGCAAGAAGCATTCTGCAGCGTCGTGTGGAGAACAACGAGAACGTAGGGTGGTAAAACGAAATAGACTAAAATTGGGTATATTATCACGCATTTGATGCCTTTTTCCAAGGTCTATCGCTCATGCCTCACGTGTTGAATCTGTCCGTGGCCTTCTAAATATATCATTTCCCTTTTTGTTCTAACCATTGAGCCCCCCAATACGTTTTATTGCATCAAATGATGAACCATTTTCCATTTTCCGCACTATTCGCTTTTGTTCAGCTGTTAAGAGCTCGCATGGTCATCTCGACAACAATGAAAGTTCCTGCGCTGACAGGCATAGCTCGTGCCAGTGTAGGTCCGATTCCCTTCCAGAAGCCAGCCGCTCCCTCAGCTCGCCAAGTCTTTGAAAAGCAATCTCGCATGGTGGCGTATTTTTGGTTGGCACCGAAACCGTCGGTCTGCATCTTGCTCTTGATAACATCGAAGGGGTAGCTGGAGAGCCAGAGAACTTCACCGGCAAGGCCACCGTAAAGAGCAATCTTGTAAGCGGGTATGTCCTTGCGGTCGATTTTGTTGCGGGCAGCGTCGGAGTTCATCATATACTCAAAGGCAGTGAACCAGGAACCGTAAGCGAAAGCCTCTCGCCAGATGGTGACAGCCTGACCACGGTAGAGGCCACTCAAAACGCCATTGTGAGCTCCGAGTTTACGAATGCAGTCACCAGGACCATCGTATAGACGACCGGCGCCGTGAGGCTGGCTCTGAAGACGGATACGGATATGCTCGATGGGACCCGAGAGGACCGAGTTGGAGACACCAGCAAAGGCACCCGCAGCACCGTATTGAGGATAAGATAGTTCGGCTCCGTTGTTGCGAGTTTGGAACCAGCGCTTCGCGGCGTTGAAGGCACCGAATTGGACAGAAACACAGGCTCCGATACCGATGAGTGGTGTTAGTGTTCCCTTGTAAAAGGCGAGGGCACCCTCGTTCTTATAGATTGTGGTGGCGGCGTTGATGGCAGAAGAGTATTGTGTTGTAGTTTGCAGTCGGACCTTGACAATGTCAAAGGGTTGGCCTGAGATTAGAGCGTTAGCAACGTACTGTTGCACAAGTATGCTGGTGACGACTTCATGGTGGAGGGTAAGCTTATCATGAGCCAGGTCTCTCTTCTTGGCTCCCCAGCTCAGAGAAATATTCTTTTCACCTTTGCGCTGACCGACTTCCTAACAATCGAACGAAAAAAACATCAAGACATACCAATCAAGACCTGCGCGATTCCTCCAACAGCACCAGAGAAAAGATCCTTGGCCGTCTCAACGGCCGGGCTCTGCTTGGCCGACTCCAGCTCAAGAGCATCCATCTCTTCAGTCTGGCGGGGTGATGACAAACACCTTTGTCCTTCTTTTCTCCTCAACTAGTAAGGAAGCTCTCAATAGCAAAAAGGTAACAAAAAAGTAGGTGAAGCTCGCCCGAGATAAGACAACAAAAGGGGGAGGAAAAGATAAGAAACCCAAACCTAACTTAGGGCGCGCGAATCGATATCGCAATCCGGGGTTGATTTGTCGCGGAGGGCGTTCGGCAAATGACGTGCTAGCATTACAAAGCCGGTAACGGAGCCCGGACTGTCGGTGTTGAGATACAACAGTACAAGGAGATTTCGGAGAAGAGCCCGTTACAACCTCAAGAAATCGTGGGGAATCACACTGTAAATTCCCCGACACTCTTTATCGGCATCTTCTCCGGGGGCCGTTCCCATCATGTACCTTTCTAACAATTTCATGATGAAAATGCCCTTTGAAAAGGTGGTCACCAACTTCGGGCTAATAAAAGTCGGAACTCGGGATCTACGCTCTAGAACCGCGAGAAACCGACATAGGTATTTAATGCTACGTACAGTATGTATCCGTATATGCATATGAGATTGTTCATTATTCCAAGATCGTCAGTCTGGATCTTTTATATCAGGCAATACTCGCTTCTATTGTCACACCCGATTTCCTTCTCTTCAGTATCGTCTCACTCCTTGCTTCTCATCTTTCGCATCATTCTGCGCCTGCGCATGCTGCTCAATAGCCTCCTTGAGTTTTCCTACCACTTCAGGCTGGTTACTGAACGCAGTCATGAGTAAGCTCTCTAGTTCAGCTTCCACCTTCGCTATTGGCTTCACTCCAGGCTTTCTCTTCTGCGAGTCGTTCATCAGAGTACCCCAGCGATGTGTGAAGTTGTAGATAGACTGTCGTAGTAATTCATCAAGCTGCTCGTTCAAATCCTCAACAGTCAAAGTTTTAGCTGTCACAGATGGTGTGCCTCTAGACCACAGACCGCCGCCGATGATGTTGGAAAAGAAACCGACCCAGTTCTGGGGGCTCAGGGTGTCCCAGATGTGCACAAAATGCTGCATAGAAGCACCATGGTTTCGAATGTCACCGATCTCTAACGAAACCAGCTCATTCTTTATGATGAGCAAGTTTTTCACCATAAACAGGTCAGGATCTGTGCCAGCCTTTAATGACTGTATCCTTGCTTCTGCGCGTTGGAGCACCTGAATGGTTTCTCGAACAATGTTGAACACAACTGAACTATTTTTTGACTGCGAAGTCGTTAGCCAAATCTAGTGCCAGAGGACGATTCACTTACAGATCTTTCTTTAGGCATGCAATTCTCATACATGCTCAGAAGTTTGATGGCTTGTTTGACCAGGGGATGGGCGTTTGATGACGCTACGCCACCGACAACAGGTCCGATCTTGAGAGAAGCGTCTTGAACAGGCGCCTTCGTGATCGTTTTTGTGACTTCAGCCTCAAAAACAGTGTCTGTCAGGGGCCACAGATGATGGGCAAGAAGTTGTGAGGTGTATTGCTTGCATTTGATGAAATATGGCGACTCCATGTCATCTAAATCAGCACCAAAATATTCGTTGGCTAATAAACCCACCACGTTGCACGTCGTCTCCAATGGTGCAGTCTGTAGGACAGTTTGTAGGTTAGTCACCAATGGCGTCAAGTTGCCAGGATGGGCAATGGTGGTGTTGATGGGTTTGATCGCCTGGAACACTGAGTCTGCTGCTTGTGTCCATATGGGCTCCAGATCGAAGAGTTTCACGAATAGATTCTCCTCGTTGTACATGCGTTCGAAGCATTGCTTGATAAAATTCCGCGATGCTGTCTCAGCCGAAAGGCTTTTGACTTCTTTATTGAACTCTGCAATATCAGATTGCGTCAGAACTTTCAAGTCGCGATCTCGCGTCGTGAGATGGGTATGAATGATGTTATTAGCCGTGTTTGCGTAAGTCTCAAAGTGAGTACAGGAATCGTTTCGCTGGCCGTAAGAATCATATGCGCGTCGTATAATCCGGTGAACATTGGGTATCAAGCCATACGAGTCCAGCATCATCTCCTGGAAACGACCATACGCAAGCGCATGGCGAGCCGACTCGGATTTTGTCGCTATAATCTGACGTCCAACTTCAGGCGATACCTTTTCCAAGGAGGTCTTATACCCATGTTCAAGAAGATGAAGGGCTTTTGTGAGAAGTGCAGTGTACCGTGCAAGATAGGTATCGCGGTCGCGGTATGTCGGCTAATTGCATTAGTATCTGCTTGTGAAAGCGAATGGAACGAACTCTTACATGGTTCTCCATAAAGACGATGCAGGCGTCAATATTCTCGACCATCTCTCCAAAGGAGACATCATCAACCAATCGGCTGGCGCCTGGCGCATTGAGACGTCTTGTTGCAGTATCGAGGTACGCATAGTAATGAAGATCGGTTCCGACTTCGTCAGCTAAAACTTCCAGCCTTCTTTGTTCCTGCAAAAGTTCTTCGCATTGCGATTGGAAAGTTGACGTTTGCGCTTCGACGGAGCCAAAAGAGTTCGATAGGGAGGTAAGGAGTTTTAGCGTCGCGTTTGCATCTTCGATGAGCCCGTCCAAATGACGCTCCGTGACAGTCAGTTGGTCGCGGTACAGCCTAGCATCGGTCAGTGCTGTCGTCGTAGAAATGCCATCTTCGTATGACGCAGGATGCATACAAGTATTCCTGCTGGCTGGCATCCAACAATTGCTCCTCGTACGAGTCCAGGCTAATGGCGTCGTGCTTTTCAAATTTCTGACTAGATGCTGAAAGCGTCAGTGCTTCCCATGCTCTGCTGTGCTTGTCGGTCTTCTTAGGCCGTGGTCGTGTGTCTTTGGACAGCTGTTCTTTGACCACTCGATAGAAATCGGAGTAAGAACTGGCTCGGCGAAGGACCGTTGGTTCTGGTGGAGTGTCGGTATCCTCGATTTCTTCGTAGACATTTGGCAATGGCGTCGCAGGTTCGTGTGTTTGGCCTGTTTCCTAAATCCATCTTATGAGCTTCAACAATGATGGCGGGGCGGGTGCCAATTCGCGGGGGGAGGGCATACATTGGGTTGTTGGAGCAGAGACTCCTTGCGGCGGTGACCATGACTTTGACTATGGCTACTAGAGTGACTCTTCTTGCTGGTGCCCAAGTCGGGCATCAGCGTATACCAAGAGTCCTCGTACATGGTGTTGACAGAGCTCAAGGGTTCGCGGGAGCTCGTGTACTGTAACTTAGAAGCCACCTCACGCAACAGGCGTTGAATGTTAAAGTCGGGGCTAACGCGGCCGAACCGCCGATGACTGACAAGACCCTGCAGGCTGCAGCATGTGGTGTGGCGCGTGCTTGGATCTGTCTGTGGCACAGCTCCATCGTCTTTAGCAGACCTGCCACAGTCCAAAGAATTTTGCTGACCATGATCCGTTAGCTACTGCGGGAGCTTCAGCTCTATGACCTCACAACATTTTCTCCTTCATCGGGAGGCGACATCGGGTTCAACTTCTTGATGCAATTCGAAATCTCTCAGAGCAGATATTACCAATTACATTGACTCGGACCCTTTGCTAGCGAGTACTCAAAATGAACGTTTCTCGAGCGACTCTTGGGCGAGCTGTTGTCCGCTCACAAGCTCGTCAGCCTCTCACTGTATCTCGGCGCCAATGGGTTCGCTACGCCCACGATTATGGCAGCGAGTATTCTCAGCCTCCCCGCAACCGCGGTGGTAAAATCATTAGTTTTGCAGCCGTCTTTGGTCTTGCTGCTGCTGGAGCCTACTTTTATCCCATATTGACTGGAAAGTCTTCAGCACCTACTGAAGCCGAGAAGAACGAAGTTCCTACTAAGGCGGAACTCGAGTTTGAGAAGCCTCGCAAGAAAGTCAAGTCCAAAGAAGAGAATCGAGATCTCATCAGCTCCCAACATCTTCAGGTCAAGAATAGTTGGGAGCATCCTGGAGTTTATGCCTGGGGCTCTAATGTCGGAAAGGTCATCGATCCAAACTCCAATGAAAAATATGTCAAAGTACCTCGGAGAATTTCCTTCTTTGATGACAAGGTTCTCAGGGACCTCAAGCTGACATCTATCTTTGGCGCAGCAGTCACTGAGAAGGGTGATCTGGTTCAATGGGGCTTGGGCTACAACCAGCAGGACCCTGCGCCCGTGCCTACACTTGTAGGCAAAGATCTTGTCAAAATTGATGTTTCGCTTGATCGAGTTATTGCCCTGTCGCGCAACGGCAATGTGTATTCTATCCCTGCGTCTCGCAACGATCAAGAGGGTGGTCTGAAAGAAGAACAGAAAAGTTCCTCCTGGTCTATATGGGGATCTGGTGGTGCCCGAGAGAGCATACATTTCCGCAATCTGACACCCTCTGGTCTGTCATATGGCGAAACCGTGAAGGACATCAGCAGCGGCCAGGAACATTGCCTCATGCTCACCTCCAAAGGACGTGTCTTCTCCGCTGCTGCCAGTGCCCTCGAGTTTCCTTCCAAGGGACAGATGGGTATTGCGGGTTTGAATTGGCATAACAGGCCCCAGGGACCTTACGACCAACCTCACGAAATTACAACTCTCAAGGGATTCGACGTGGCACAGATTGCAACTGGTGATTACCACTCGGCTGTTCTTGACAAGGCTGGACGTATTTTTGGATTTGGCGACAACTCATTCGGCCAGCTTGGAATCGATACCGACTTTGGCCTTTCAGTTTCTGACACTCCGGTGATGGTTCCTACCAATCTGTCCTACGCTGGCACTGGGCTTGTCCCAACGGTAACATCCATAGCGGCGGGTGGGAACAATACTTTCTTCACTGTGGATGCGAAAACCACGGCAGTTCCTGGCAACACAAAAGCTCTTGCTCCAGCGAGGAGGCTTCCTCCCGTGACTACAGATCTGTGGGCTTGCGGTCAGGGAGTGTACGGAACACTGGGCACTGGTCGATGGTCACACGTCTCGCCCAAGCCGACCAAGGTGAAGGGTCTTTCGTCGCTGTTCGAGTTTGACGAGAAAACCAACAAGATGAGCCCCATCAAACTCAAGTCTCTATCAGTTGGGGCCACTCACTGCTCGGCTGTCATGGACAATGTCACCGAAGTCTCGGTCACGGGTCAAGGGACCGAGAACGAGACCAACTGGGGAGCAGACGTCGTATTTTGGGGTGGCAATGAGCACTATCAGCTTGGCACCGGAAAACGAACCAACTTGAACGCTCCAGCTTATATTGCAGCTCTGGACAGCGCTGCCGATGCTCGTAAGGAGGGTTCACCAGACTTCCACCGGCTGTCCGTGACTCCTCGTAAGACAATCCGTCTGGACGGTGGAAAAGGCCGAAAGGTCTCGTTGGAACAAAAGATTGAGTGTGGCAAGTACGTGACTGGCATCTATTCTGCCGTGTAAAGCGAGTGACACGGCAAACAACTCAACTTGTAAGAACAGACTCGTCTCATTGTATTATAAGAAACATGTAATCGACAGATTGTATCGGCGTGGATATGATTGGGCGTTTGGGGATGGGATAATTCAGTTATGACTTGAAATGCTAAATGCAACTTGGACAAATTCCTTGCAACTGATTGACTGATAAGCTCAGCTGGCCTTACCTGGAAGACTTAATAGTGGTCTGAAGCAGTCATATGAATGGCTCACACTACTTTTGGGAATGAAACATAAAAACATGTGAATGATACATAGTTGAGACATTGTAGAAACATGCTCACTCAGTCTGGTTATTTTTCCAGCAATGACATTCAAGTTACAATTGAAAGGTGATGATTGGCTAAGCTTGGTAGATCCTTGGGCATATCACAATAATACCTGTTGGCAATTTTCGTCTGAACATCCTTGGACATCTTGCACTTATACAGGGGTACATGAGATGTATGTACTGTGGTATGAATCATGTTAGTGGGAACTAGGGAGCAACGCGAGGATTGATCATGTTGATCCAGTCGATGCCACGCAAGCAAATGCCGCTGAGTCATGAGCATAAAATCGAGAATAGAATAGAATAAGGCACAGATCGTGGAGGAGGACCTTGTAAAAATGGTGGTTAATACATAGGGAGTTGGTTGCCAAGATCCACGTCATTAACCCAACATGACGGGATGGGCCTTGAGACGAAAATAGAAATCAATCTGTCGACAACCAACGGAACAGCCGCCACGCAGCTAAAATGATACAGGGATGAATGAGCCACTGCAGATACATACATACATGCATAAAAAAAAAGAGTTTTTACTAGACCAGGTACAACACTCAAGGACCTTGTAAACTATTGACTCTAGATCGGTCTCGAGATGACTTAGATTTGGGTGCATGATCAGCGACTGAACCACGGGATCGGGTATAGTATAAATAAACAATGAGCACGTGTCCAAACAATGGATGATCTGTCAATTATCACGTCTAGACTAGAGACCATCGCTTGCAGATCATTAATTAATTAAAGGCAAATCAAGGTACTCCCGATACAGGAGAGGAGTCAAGTTACATCAGAGTGCGTAAGATAAGATATTCTTGGAACAATCTTTCGTCCCTTTCCCCACGTTGACTGACTGACTGACTGACTGACGTCTGAGTTTGAGTTTCAAGTCTCTCTTGGTCACGTCACGTCACGTCACGTCGCATCCCGTCGTCGCTCATTCCCCCCCCCCCCCTCCCCCCTTCTAGCGTTTCCTTGTTTTTTTTTTTT
>JAAQRH010000855.1:0-46582 GCA_013186785.1 Fusarium pseudonygamai
TTTCTGGAGAAGAGGGCAAAGAGGCAGAGAGGGAGAGGCTACCTTGCGGCAGGCTACGTACAGTACAGATTGCAGAGACTAACTAGGGACTGAGACTAGAAGCTAGAGGTAGAGAGGCTAGAGAGGAGGCTTTTTGCGGCTGTCTATCAAACCGTTGACTTTTAGTGTTGATCACCCAATTCGAGTCAAGTTCAAGGGCGTGCAATGTCTCATCAGTAGGTAGCTGATTGCGCTGCGTGAGCGTGTGTATGTACTGTACCTTGTCAAGGGGGGATGGGATGGGATGGAGGGGGAGAGAGGACATTCTCCCCCCCTCCCTCTATCGGACTATTCCCACCGCCCCATACCCTCTCGACCAGGACATCCCCTGCCAATCCTTTTTCTTGTGTTTGAAAAATACCCAAGTTGAGGGTTTCCATATGGAATGTTGGTCTGAGCACTCTCTCTGAGGTCACCCACTCACTACCTTAGCTGTGAGGGCGGGAAGAGCACATGACCTTTGGCTGATGTGGTCAGCAAGACATGGGCAGTTCTGGTGGATTATTGGCTGGATTCTGTAATTGATTCGTTGGTCTGAGCTCTGAGGTTTTGTTTGTTGGTGATGTAACTGTTGTGCTAGCAACTCGAGCCTACGGATGGACTAAGAGCCACGAGACGAGACGAGATCAGACCTTCGCCTCAGGTACGAGCCTTAGACTCGATAGATTAGCGGACGATTATAGCCGTGACACTGGTTTGCAATGGTCCAAGCGGTGGGCTACTAACAAACCACACGTTACTCTACTTGATATTGAAAAGTCTGAGCTCAAACGCGCCTAAGAATAAGGAAACATTCATCTATCTTCTCAGCCAAACTGATGATTCCCATGAATCGTGATAGATGGCTTGGTGTTTGCCGTCTTGCTGAATAAACGCGGCATTTTCGTCTTTCTCTAATCTTGAAAGATTGATATTACAGTGGATAGAGCCAGGGGTAGTAATGACATCCTTTCTGCCGTCCATGGTGCATCACAATTCCAGGGACCCGGTTCACAACGTTGTCTGCCCAGGCACTCACTGGAAATGCGCTCCAACGGCAGGGGATCAGGGCCAGGGCAGGGCTTGCCGAAAGAGCATGCATACGGTTTGGGATACCTACCTTAGTGAGGAATACGGACGGATCAGGATCTGGATCCGGACATGAATAGGGGATCAGAATAGACACTGTAGCTAAGCAAGGGGGGGGAGGGGCTATTGGCCGACACCGCGATCATGAGGGGGACAAACATGAGGGGCGTGTGAGCGAGTGACTGGATCAGTGACTGACAGACTGAGAAGCGGTGATCTGATGAGGCGGCAAGGTTTTGCTTGGACTGTGCTTGGCCCTTAGGCGTAGTCCCCAAAACAAGACTGACTGGACGTGGAGGCTCGTAGGAACTGGAAAAGAAGGGAGCAAAAGTGGAAATGAGTCAAGCGAGTTCGGCCAAGGGAATAGCCGTAGACTGTAGATGTACTAAAAAGGGGGGCGTGTAAGTCATTGTCTTTCTGTCTTAGTCTCGAAGAAGAGAAGCCTCGCGAGCCGTTGGTGATATGATTGTGATTACGATTGTGATTGTGACTGCGAGAGACTAATAAAACATAGAAAGCGGGGAGGCAAGATATTGGTAATGCAAACAGTCAAGATCAAGCAGTAAGGGAGTCGAGAGCTGATGCTGATGCTGTACTTACTAGCTGAGCCGACTTGGGCTACGTACTACCCATTGCCACCGAGACACGAGTTCTGATACGAGAAGGAAAAGGTTGGCTTGTGTCCACTGACTGACTGTTATGTGATCAAGTTGTGATAAGACAGACGTTGCCTGCCGCTGTCAAAACGTGATTACGAGGCTATTTCCGTCGAGTCTGCCGTCATAAGGTTTACTGTACGGCACTCTAAGGAAACTCCCCTAAGAAGCTGGGGAATGTCGTCTTGGAAAAGTATTCGCCGAGTTGATGTTGATAAAGTTTCTGTGTCTCAGGTCGTGTCGAAGTCTCAGAGTCAATGATGAGTGTATCTGTCTATACCGGAAGGATTGTGATAATCAAAAAGGGCAGGCAAATTGTGCGGCAATTGACTCAGACATGAACTAAATCTCCGTGATCCACGATGAACTGATGCAGAAAGGAACAGGCATGTTGCTGAAATGCCAGTGTAAAAACAAATATCCATTCTTGAAATGCTTGCACGCACTGGAATGCGGGTGGCCTCACAGAATACAGTCAGAGACATAAAAAAGGGGGGTTCAAGAGATGAGGCTATACATGCCAAACCACGAGATTGCAGTGACCCAAAACCGCTATGGACCGTCCCGACGGAACGAGACGATTCTCTGAGACACTGAAGAATGGAGGGAGGGAGAGGGAGAAATGCATCTGGTCGCAATACGAGTATCATGTCTTAGACATCAATCTACTTTGATCATCAGGCACTCGGGACAAGATCGTGATGAAGATGTTGCAGGGTTGTCCGCGGCAGCAGGAATGCAAATCAAGAGACATGGCAATATCTCTTGTCTCTCGGAGAAGTGGCTTTCAGCTGGGTAAGGTATGGAAATGCTACCTCGCAGCTACAGCTACAGCTACAGCAGAGCGTTTCTACCTGACGATAACCTCCCCTTGGTGTTTCTGCCTCGTCACCACCAACAACTCTACTTGGTACACGCCCATACCCGACACTCTGGACTGGCAAAACCAGACTCGGTTTAAGCTTCTTCCACGCATAGAGTTAAAGCAGAAGAGGAAGAGAGAAAAAAAACTCTACGTTTTCAGCTGCAACTTTGCCTCCCGCGAACCAGGAATCCCGGATCGCCTCCCAGCTCGCGTATTCATCCCAGCTCGTCGGGACCGGGACCGGGAGGGAGAGAGGCGCATGCGGACGTTTCTGTACTACGTGGGGAACGAGATCTGGCCGAAAACGAATCTTCGTAAAGAGCGGTCGAGAGGCACTGGAATGCAAATGACATCCTTTCCAAACCGAGGCCGAGAACGAAAGGGTCCGGATCGCTTCGGAGGTACAGGAGCTGAAGAAATGAAACCTCCCGATATCTTACTCCGTAAGCAGTCATGGCTCTGCCTGCCCGTCCTCCTGCCTTTTGAGTTCAGCGACCGTGATGATAATGGTGATGAAGAGGGGAAGGAGTTTACCGATATCGACTTCCCGCTTCCGGACAACGGGACGTCACGGGATAGCGGACGGTTCCATATTACAACGGGAAGGATCGAACCCTACTGCTTCTGTTATCTTTGCAAACCTGGAAGAGGCAACAGCAGTGCAAGTGCAGCTGAAAAGACAAGATGAACCCCACGGCAAACTCCGTTCTGGGCCATTGATTTCTATTCCCATCATCATCAGCATCACCACCACCACCGAAGACTCTGCCTATCAGTAACTCCGGCTATGCCGTCTTCCGTCACCAGACGAACAAGGGCCCTCTTCTTTCTATATCCGGCCGAGGGAGAATCATAACAGCCGAGTTGTTGTGGAGATGAAGGGGCGGTAAAGGGCTCGAGAGCCATTCAGCTTCGTCTGGAATCACTCTGACGCCACGGGCTGGTCTTGACGTTTATGGATATCCAACCGTCTGGAACCGGGAAGAGCCTTCTCTGGCAAGGGGACTAAGGCGAGGGAGAGGAGTTTCTTGGATCTCCGCATGACCTACTTGATTCTTTCAGCTTGAGAATCAAGATCAGAGTGTTTGCGCCTGGAACCACCAACCTGAGACTTCCTTGTCCCCGAGCACAGATCATCAAGTTGACACTTTGCTATCAGTTCCGTCAAGACACGACAGCTAGCCTTGAGAGGAGACGATACAAGTGCTTTGGTTGGACGTGGCCACTCGGCAACGATGATCAAGTCCAACTGGACATTCAAATAAGAACCATTTGGTTTCCATTGCCACCATCTTTCAGACTTCTGCTGACCATAATTTTGTCGTTGCACTGTAACGATAGGAGATACCAAGTCTAAGTCCTTCCTCGAAGAATTGACCGAATTGTAACCAGCGGGCAGCTCACTTCTGCTTGACTTGTCAAAGGGGCCAAACAGTTTTGGCTTTGTCAGTCAAGCTATTCAGCTGTTTGATAAACCAAAACCCATACTCGATCCCAGAGACCGACTCGGCGGCGAACGATTATACAATGGAAGAAAGGGGAAGGAAGAAACAGTGTTTCTACCACGATCTAAGAAATACAACACTACTTAGTTGTAGTGTCCTTGCTGGGTTGTAGCTTGTGTTACTTCCAGTCGGATATTAGCTGAAAAGACAAGGGGCTATAATCTGTAACCAATACCAGACTTTGGTTGGCGTTCCCTTGCATTGAGTAATGCACCAAGAGCCACTACATATTGGCTGTTCAGAATCCTTTCCTGCTGGCCGTGTTCACAAAGCTTTGAAGAAAAGTCAGCAAGTGCTGAATTAGTCGTGGTTGTCAGCTCGCTGTCTGGGTCTGGTTTAGACATGATATGCAGGCAAGAGTCCTGGGCGCTGCATCCTGCCATTAGCTCCTGGAGATCATGCTTTACGGGGACCACTGGATATTACCTACCAAGTTGTTACTGTACATTTTCACAGTTGAAGCTGGTCAAGGACAAGACGGTATCAAAAGTCTCGGTGACTTTACTGTTGATACAAGTTATGCAACAACACTTTGATAAGCACGGACCTCATACTTGTCGCTGGCCTTTCTTCTCGGCAGTCCTATCACTGTTTATATGGCTCATCAATGGGCTTTAATGCTAGTTGTCGCTTTACAATTTGCAAATTCTGACCGAGACAAGCAACCGATACGCACCTCCAGCAAGACTGGTCGTTATATCCCACCAGTCGTTGGATGCTCTACTGTCTATCATCTTTGGCAAGCTTTTGTCGACCAAAAGCCTCTATGTCTTTGTTTGATTCTTCTGGCTCGTTCCTTGCCCCTTGCCCGTCGGCCAAATTCCCTACAGGGTCTCAGATCAACCATTTGGTACCCTGTAACTTGTTTTCATCGGCTCATCACGTCGGTTGCTGATACTCGACCTTGGAGCTTACCTTTCTCTCGTTTCATTGCCCATGTCTACAGCCATTCTGGTTTCCACTTTCGTACGTCTCGCTTGGGCGACACTCGTCGCCTTAAGAGGACTAATGCGGCCGGGCCGGAGACCCGGAGACACAACAGCACGCTCCACACTGTGTGAGGGAGAAACAAGACGCCTGGCCCTTTTCTCTTCAATCAGAAACCGGTCAGAGTCCGTCTTCTTTTGAACGAGGTTGGTGGCTAAGTAGCGTTGAGTGATTTTGGTATCTAGACCCATGAGGCATCGCGACATGTCATGATGGGGTTTGTTGGCTGAAGAGAAGGGACGGGAAGGCCCGCGCGGGTAAAGAAGGGATGGAACCAACATATGACAGGGGTGGCTTTTAGGGCGTCATGCAAGATGAGATGGGGCCAGGATGCACTTAACTTTGGCTCTAGAGAGACCGTCTATGGGCTTGGTGTTACGATTCCACCATCGTCAAGATCGAGACCCAAGGTGAATGAACCTATTGGGCGTATCCCTCAAGTTCCCGCATCAATGCAAGCTAAAGTGGTTGTCGCTTTGGCTTCGGGTTTGGCCGCCCAGCCTCCCCGTGGTTGGGCTAGATACGATGGGCCCGAAAAGACCCTCAAAATAGAACCGAGTCAAGAGAACAGACTCCCTTGCAGACCACAAGGCTCGTAGTGAGTAACTAGCTCATCAATGACCTAGAAATAGCCTCTTGATCTATTGGATTCTGTCGGAAATCCCGATTCATGGGCATGGCTGTAGCGTGTCGCTCATGAGTAGCTTGGTCAATTCTCCCGTGAGAGTCTCGACCGAGATGGAGATTCGCGATGTTCCCAACAATTACATACTCCATCTAAACTAGGGAAGTGTTGAATAGCCAGTCATGAAGCATCGATTGCAAGATCACTTCGATAGTGCGAAAGGGAGTTGATAAACTTCAGCTGAACATACACAGATCGCTAGATCTAGTCTATCTGACACGATCTCATGACTAGTGACTTTCTGATCTTGTATATGAGTGACATCTGCTGTGCGAACGCTGCAAGGGATGTAATAGTCCGATGCGTTGAGGGGTCCTAGGGCCGCCGATATGCTTTGGACGAACTCAGCGGGCCATCGCAGCCGAAAGTGAAGCCTCTGTTCCTTGCAAGACAACCGAATGAATGGTGCTCCGGTACCTGGCTCTTCATTCGCAGTTGGGTTCGACGCCTGCTGAGCGATGAAAGATCCCCCGAAGTGATTAGGGATTGAGGATATATCGGCTGACTCCGGAGGCAAGTAAACACAAAGAAAGGTGTCTTTCGAGAAATGAATTGAGATTGTATATCACGAAACATTGGCCTGTTTCATTATATTCTACCTAGAACTGTATATATTGGTATAATGCTTGGTGCCGTGTAAAAGTTGCCCATGAGCTAGAAGGATAAGATCACATACAGGTAGGATATATGGTAGCTGAGGTCAAAGAAGAAGGCAAATGCTCTATGGTGAAGAGGAGATTTGGACCTTGTAAGATAGAAGGTCTCTGAACAGCTCGGAGCTCAATTAACATGTTACTCGAGTCTTAGTTGAGCTATCACGTTCTCAAGGCTGAAGTCAGTCCTCTGCTTGAAGCACTGATTGAGACGGCGGTACTGGAGCATGAGCTTGGATTCAAAATGAACTTGGGATCTCAGCTTGCATCATCAATGGGTGATAAATGCACATGTTGCTTGAGGGCAGGCAGTAGAACACAAGTCTGAGGATGCGAAAGAGAATGTTGATAAGTGACGCAGACTCTGACTAGAGTGTGTATGATCTGTTGCGTGCTCAGAAAGGAACTTGGGGATAACATTGAGATTTACGCGTCAGTTCCAGTGCCGTTAGCCGAAGGCTGGATGCTATTGAGGCAGCTTACAGCGGGTAGGCTCGAATGATCAAAGAATGGGACACGGGTTGGGGAGTGAAACTCGGATTATGGGTGAAATATGTAATAGTTATATATTATGTTTGTATTTTATGCTCATCAAGTCGTTTCTTCGTTATGCCTTCCAGGCGTGTGGTCCAATAGACGCACTTCGATGCAATGTTTCTTCTAATATAATGTCTTTGCCCATATGCATGTGTATATGTAACCAGTAGCAAGGTGTTGCAAAGTGGATGGCGTTTCGGTGAGAGCATCGATGCATAGTTTCGCTGCAGTCATGATGATACCATCAAGGACTTGGGCTTCCTCCTCGGCTTGTGTTCTCAACGCAGACCTCTTCGCGCACAGTAACAGTTCCGTCGTGAGGATCTCGTTCATAGACAAAGCATCTTTCAGCGTAAATGCCCATCTCGTTCCTTCTTCGCCATACATCACCCAGCCGTCGCACCATGACTCGCTTCCAACCTCCGACATTGAGTATGATATGCCTCCAAGGCGTATGCGAGCCGAGTCTCTCCTTCTCTTGCACAAGTAGTTTAAAGGTTTGCATCGCAGCCTCTCGATCACGGTCGACTCCTGGAGAAACCTGTTCCAGAGGGTGAATTATGGTCTGGACGTGTAAGGCCAGCGTATGCACCGCTGGGAAGACGCATATAGCCCTGAGAAAGGTAGTAGGATCGCACAGTCTGGTGTCTAGGTCAAGTTCAAGAGTATGAACAAACTTAAGCTGTTGACCCAGTTGAGCTAAGTCAACAGGTGCCAGGGTTGGGCATTTCTGGTCATCTTCTGAGAATCCAACGTGGTCCCTCAGCCGTAGCACCTGTAGTGACTTTCGATGTGCTGCAATAGATTCAAGCTGGAGCAATCGGGTATGGCAAGTCATGTTCAAGGTCTCGAGTGCCTCGATATGATCTTTCACCAACAAGTTCAACCCAATGGTGGCATCTTCTCTCTTGTCTGACAGATGGGCACTGTAGTCTTCCACATGGAGTGTATGCAACGCCGAGAAGTCTCGGAAAGGAACTGAGCGAAGGAAGTTGAAGATGGGCACAGAAATTAACTCGAGCGACTGTATCTTGGAGAAATCCCAATGTTTCTGAACATCCTCAGCTGTATGGCTCCAGTCATATGACCGTAGCATCAAGTCGACGATGGGTGGCATTCGTTCTCCAGGAGAGAACTTGAAGCACGTGCCTTGACCTCGATCTTCATAGCGTAGTGCTTTTAGCTGTCGAGATTGGACCACAAGCTGCTTTAACGAGTTAAGCCTCGTTGACAGAACCGGCATCGGATTGGCGAGCTTCAATGACGCCAACAGCTCCGAGGGAATCGATCTCGTAAAGGTGTCCAAAGGATTGCCATCGTAGTCTCGTCGTAGGGGGAGGTCCTCGATGTATAGTCGGGTGCTATTCGAGTCGCAATTATGCAGGCGACGGAGCTCTGAGGGTGACCACAGGCCCTCTGCAGGAATGTCGCCATCTATGTATTGCCATCTGTTGTCGAAACTATCAGCAAGAAAACGAGTAAATCGCGAATGGGTGTTAGTACCGAACCGACTTTAACCGCTTAATGCAAGATAATATTCCTGTGATTCTGGTGGGATTCAAGTTGCTTCGTATTGTGACATGATTTGTGAGATGCGAGATGTGCCGAGAGACGTTAGGATAGCGTTGTTCAGCATCTGGTGCGACAAGAGATTCGTTCAAGGTCAGGAATCGGTAGGCGATCGGTGTAGCTATGGCATCGAACCTCTTTGAAACTAGACGCACAGATGTGAGCGTTGGTGAGTCTATCTCACGAAGCTAAAATGTAGCCTTTAGTATTAAATACTACTGGTGAAATTCTTTGTAGTGTTGATTTACCTGTTCGAACACAAGAGCCAGAAGTTCCGAGCTCAGGCGATTCAAAGATAGAACTGGCAAATTCGGAGCCTTGTGCGAAGTGTCCATGCAATAAGAGGATTCCGATGACCTGGGTGAAAGGCAGGGCCGAGCTGGTGGTACAGAGTACGATAGCGTGATGGAGGGTGCGGGAACCAGTAGCTCGGTAATAGATAGCATGGTAAGATGCCAGGCCCCGAGCAGATGGGCCAAAGAATATGTTGGCAAGGAGAAATCGTTTCGGATTTGTGAATAACCAGAACTGATGGGCAGGACGCTGCTTCGACTATGTATAAGTCGGCCAGCTAAGATGATGCCCGGTAATGACCGCCGGGCGTAAACTCTACTTTTTTGTTTGATGACACTAGACTAGTTGAGGCGAAAGTAACGAAGGATGGAAGACGGGCAAGCCTCATGCGGGTTGGGAATCAGCGTAAACACAGTAATCCTCGCTCGACATGGAGTTATGATCCATCAAAGCAGAGCGGTTCCAGCAAGACGGAACCATGCCAGGTTTAATTGCCAGGATATGAGAGTAAAGGCGGGAGGGGTGGAATGATATCCACCAGGATTATGTATGGACATGTCCTTTGCCCGAGCTAGGAACAGGAGAGTCATGTATGAGTGAGATACATTGTCGGTGAGAGAATGTTGAGAGTAGTCAACAGATGCCTAACTAGGAACTGAACGAGAGATGGCGATGGCCATGTCACAGAAAGAAAGAAGACGCCAGACAAATGGCAGAAGCTCGAACTATCTCGAGACAACTAAGTGACCAAAGAGTCAAGCTAAACACGGAGAGTCCAGGAGGGATGTGTGGAGATGGCTGAGCCGCCGGAGCGATTAAGATCGGGGTTCCCTTGTGGGGAGAGGCTAAGAAACCAAAGAAAAGTACGTAGGCAGATGCAAAGTGTGGACGACGAAGAAACAAGGTTTCTAATCCAGGTTCGGGAGGTGACAGATGAGAGGCAGGCATGAAACCAAAGCCAAAGCCAACTATTGACACCGTTATGGCTTCGAATAGGAAGCTAAGGAGACGGGACGAATAGTGGACAGAGAGCAGAGACATGGTGTGTAAAACGACATAAGGTACAGACAGAACAGGGAGGAGATTCTTGCGATGCTACGCATGGGCCGTTGCCTCTATGAGAAGAACAAGAAGAGATGACCAATGTTGATCGGAATTTGGGAAAATTTGATGCATCATCACGCCCAAAGAGCGTATTGGAACCAGGATAGCCATGCCAACGACCGAGGTCGTTGGGCAGGGACTCAGCTTAAGAAAGAAGTTGAACATCATGCCGTATCTTGTGATGAATCGAGTCGTGCCGAGGCGGGAGAAACACACGAGAAACGGATCAAGATTGCGTACGCAAGAAGCCATGTGGCTCTATCCAGAAGGGAACAAGCTTCATCGCAGTGAATAGGAGACCGCAAACCATCGAATAGAATGGCCTGTGACATTGATGCCGTGTGCGGGCACCTCCCGCTTCCATTGTCATACTGAGAAGGAAAAGTCAAGGTCTGATATATTCTCGCAAGAGTTCCCCGAATCGGGAAAATGGACCCAATTGAAGGGAACGGGGGCCCCTCATGGTTTCGATATCTGGAACCAATCGCAGTTGTTGAAACGCCCCAGACCACGGTGCGGCGCGCAGCGGGGAGAAAAGAAACTTGAGCATTCAATCGCATTCTTCCGAGATCCTTGTTTGACTGGTCAACGTTGACCTCGTTGCATTGGGTGGCTCGATTGTTGATGGGGCCGACAGAGATCTCGGCTGATGCACTAGCAGGAAAAGCCACATCAAGATTTGTTGTCGCTTGAGATAATTATCGTGTTGTGCTTGAGGCTTTGACTTTGTTGGCCTTAACTCCAACGCTATAGGTTGATTTAAACGTCGAAGCAAGCATTTCCTTTCTTGGATTTAGCGATGGATCCCAATGGCTTGGCTTGTTGGCGGCTCGTCGACCCTAGATCCCGGCCGCTGTGGTGATATCAGCTTCAGGCATGCCATCAAATGTAATGCAAGTTGTCGCTTTGAGTACCTATGAAATTTGCTTGGCTCTTCAACGGAAAATGGCAGCTGTCATGTGAGACCTTACCATGGTGAGGTTGGTATTGTTTAGGTATCAGTCCTTGCCTAGTGACTTGCTTGCTTCCTTCCGGATCCTGTATCGACATGGTTGGTGCCTTCCTTGCAATTCAAGATTGGGAGCTGTGCTGTTCTGGAAGGAAGCATGGGTTTTGACAGGTGATTGCTTTTTATGATGAGCTTTCCCGTTTACCTATAACAACCCCCAGTTTGCTAAGGCTCAAACTTCATTTTAACATTTCTGCAACTGATCAGTCGTATCTTATCCCTGGATTCGTTTGCTAATCTCCTGAGGCCTGCTCTGCGATCGTTCTTCATCCACGGGAGTTGTCAATCTCGAATCCATTTCGGTGCATCCACTTTCCGGGTATCCTTGCACGTCTCATCGGCTTCCAGCTGCGACTTCGACAATATTACATCGCAGCAACGTTATGTTCCTACATCTCGTGTGTCCTCAGAAGGCGGGGCAGACCAGGTCCAAACTAGATGGTGAAGCAGTGGAACAATAATGTCAAAGATTCTGTTCATGCTTCCTCGACAGCCATGTACGGCGTCTTCTGTATCTTCGGAATCAAGTCAACGGAGCCTGCTACCTGCAGTGCAACCCAACGACTTCTCATCCATTCCCCTCCAGTTCATGTCAAGGATAGCTGACATGATCTGATGACAAGTAACGGTCTTGACCTTCTGAACACTCACGCAGTGATGATAAGTGACGGGCAATGCATATTGTCACATCGTAAATATGCCAACTGCCTATTGCAGATATTTGGGAGCAATTGAGCATGGGCTTTTACATGGGGCGATTGTGGTCAGGTCGCCGTAAAATGCGACTGGCTCGGTAAACACTACTATGGTTACATCGACTAATTAGTCGCAGTGTCCGGAACGGCAATCATAGAATCCTTTCAAGTTCCCAGTCAGCGATCCTGGGGGTTTACGCCCATGTACTCCGTACCGTGTACCGAGATTCAGTGGTTCAAGAATCAAGATGCGCGCTCTCGACGGTTTCACTATTTTACGTTGCATCGCGCCGTTTCAATGTGTTTCCACATAGGGCTACGAACCAGTGTGGATGAACGACCGTTGTCTGTTGTCTTTCATGTCTCGGTTATGTTTGTGTTACTGTTCATCAACAACAAGCAAGAGATGCCTTAGCCACGCTGTCGAGTCCGAGACTCGCGACTATAAACCTGAGATTTGCATCTGCAGTGAACCCTAAAAAGCATGCATGACTCTAGATCTGTCTGTCCGACGTCGATGCTGGATGTCAGCAGGTTCCAAGGCTCCGACCTGGTGGACCATGGGCCACGCAACGTTTGTGAAAGTAACCACACTTTGCTATGACCAAGTCCGAACCGGTTGGGAGGAACGTGGCACGATTGGATACCTCTTGAATTCATGAATTGGCCTTTGGGCAACGCGATGTTTTCAATCTCGGAGATGCTTCGGCTTGGAACATGTCTTGTCTCTTTGTCGTCCTACTGCGACAGGTCTATATCATTTCGGAACCTGATGACGGAAGGTGATATCTCCACCTTAACTGCAAACACTGACCGAGACGTAGGACCAAGAACAAGTCGTCCTAAGGGCTGAGAACGGGTATTGATGCCCTTGCCTTGACACAATTAACGATACGATAGGTACAACAAGTAAAGAACGCTATGGGAATCTGCCCTTTCGCCGCGCCAACCTATTTCATGCATGGACGATAACACAAGAACGTCGATCCAGAAACACAATTCCACCTTTCCAAAAGAGTCCATCCCTCACAAATTTAGGGTTACTCGACCCAGGTCGTTGACATCTCAAGCTGAAGCAATGCAGCACATCTAGTAATCCCCGTAAACTGCGGCGATTGTATTATAGACAACAGTCATCGTGTGCGTTTATCCATTCCTAACATCGCCTCTAGTACCGGTATATAGGCTCCTTGCTCTTGGGTGGTGGTCCACTTGGCGCATCGTAGATGTCATCGTCGTCGGAGACTTCGTCGAGTCGTTGCTGTGCTGGAGGTGGGGCTGATGGTGTCGAAGCTCCAGCACCGTGCATGTGGACTTTACCAATGGCGCTGTCTTGTCGGCCCAGATAGCTTTCCGTGGGTTTGAAGCCAGGATGGAAGGGCTCGTATGCAAGGCGTTCGTGCTCGGAGTACTGAGTCGCTGTGTTGGATGGTGGCTGGACCGAGGAAGAATTGCCTGGCTGGGGATCTGCAAAAGGGTTCTCGGCGGGCTCTTCATAGGGTCGGTTCGAACTTCCCTCACCATTTTGGGGTGGAGGACCTGGAGGTGGTGGGTAAGAATGCGTCTCTTTACCCTTGCCGGAACCTGATCCAGATCCGTTACTGAAGTAGTGATTGTTGCCGTTGGTTTCAGGTTGAGACTCTTGCTGCTGCTGGGGCTGAATCTGAGGGGTCAAACTGGGCGACTGCGAGTCGGATCGTTCGTTCAAACCCAGTTGTTTTCGGGCGCTCAGGACAGCTCGCTTGTGCTGGTTGAGCGCAGTCTGCAACTGCTCATTGGTGTCGATGAGATTCTCCATCGTGTCGTTATCAGGAGTGGGATTCTCAGACGTCATGTAGCCTTGGATACTGCGAGATGCGCTTGAGCATCGATCAGCAAATTCTTTGATGAGCTCGTTGTCGAGAATCTCGCCGGGAGGCGTGTTCATGACCACTTGCTCTAGGAGCTTAGCTGATGTTCGAGCTTCTTCGAGTCGGCTAGCTAGCTCAATGGGATCAGGCAAACGCTTGTTCGTGTGGTGTCTCGCAAAGTAATTCTGCGAGTGTGGGTTTGGAGGAGGGGTGTTGAAACCGCCTGGCGACATCATGGGCTGCTGCGGTCCCTGCGGCAGCTCGTTAGTATGTCAGAACCCATAACTCGAAATATGTGTACATACCCCAGAGTTCTTGTAAGCTTGTTCCTTCTCCTTTTGCCACATTGAAGTAAGCAAAGTCAAGTTTTCGTCGTACGCCTTGGTGTGCTGGAAATCATCGAGTGTCTCCATGAGGATCTGGCGCACGCTGGGGTCTCGTACAGCCTTGAGTAGCCCTCGCGCAGTATCGACGAACTTCTGGTCTAGGTTCCGTGTGAAAGTCGCGCCGGGGTTGTCGGTCAAGATGCGCAAGAGCATGATTGCGTTATACTGCCATGATGGCTTTGAAAAGTATTCCTTGGACAGGTACTTGCGGATTAGGCGCGCGCATTCTGCGGCAGCAGCTGGGGAGGATTCGGCGGCATCGACGATAGGAGGGAGGAAGAGAACCTCATCTTGCTGTTTCGCATGAGATTAGCTGAGGCATGGCGTGTGAGGGGGCGACTGTAAAACATACCTTGGACTTTCCGCCAGACTCGCAAAATGCTTTCTAGGCTCTGGTCAGCGATGGCCAGACGGACGATAGGGACGATTTCGCAGGATGCGCGATCATATAGAGACATACCACGCTGTTGTGAGCTGTAGCCTCGGGTGTTCCGGCTGGTGTCGTGCCTGAAGGTGAAGCTCCGGAGGGTCCGTCAGATGCTCCTATGAATTGTCAGCTCTGGACGTGTGCTGTGTTTATTTTGGGCAGCCTGAAACCAAAGAGGTCGATCGCAAAGCAGCGCGCATGAGAATACGTACGATTGGAGACATTGCTGGCTTTTCTTCTGATGCTGCCGAGCACCTTGCTCATACCAAGACCCTTCATGGACTTCATGGCTGTGTTGGAAGCTCGCGCCACAGCGGGCGACTCTAGGGGTGGAGGATTCGGGGGGGGGGGTTCTTGGAACAAAAGGAGAGATGATGCCTAGAGTTATAGCGGTGTTCTTGGTAACTAGATAGATGAGGAACAACAAAGTTGTTGAGGTGAGGTCAAGTCGTGACTCGCAAAAGTTGAAGATGTAGGTAGGGAAATTAAGGCTCAAATGGGAAGGCGCCGGGATGCAATGCAATTACTATCACGGTTTCAGAAGCGAACGGTGATGTTGGTTGGTCTTGGTACGTTTCTGCCTCTCGGAGCTGACGATGTTGGAGCGAGCGTCGAATGATTGGCGCCGTTGTCTGGGAGGAGCAAGGTATTGATCCTTTTGGACTTGGTTTGAAGTTGAGGATAAAGTTGCTTTTGACTCGAGGGATATGGTATAATAGCTGATGACAAAGCACACTGATGGCCCGGTGATCAGGATGTTGTTTACTCGTAACTCTTCTGCAACTGCAACTGTAGGTACTCGTTCGTTTCTTGTTGGGTCTCGTCGATATTCAACGTTCGGAGTTGTTAAAGGGTCCGTGATGCGCTTCCCGCTAATACAGCCCCTTGCGTCACCCACTCTGGGCTGGGATTTGCAGGGTCCTACAAGGTCGAAATAGAGCAATCTTGCGATAGGCAAAAAAAGTTGAAACGCGAGGAAAGAGAAGACATCAATTTACGGATCAAATAAACACAAGGCTCTAGACAATGGCCTAATTATCAGCAAATATAAGAACTACCTTAACCCAACTGTAAAGCGACCGCCGTTGCACAGCCTCATCACCCTACGCAATCAACCCCTCTCTATCGCCGCCGTAACACATGACATTAATTAGCATTACCTACCTTACCTTACCTTCAGCATTAGTATTGGCATCGTGTCTTGGCTTCACTCTGGGCTTTGTCATGAAATGGGCCGGACCTCTTTCTCACTAACATCCATCTGAGTGACGGGCAAACAAGAACGCGTGGCATTTCAATATGCCGAGTGTTCATCGAAAAGGTGAAGATCCGCGCTATCTCCACAGTGGGAGCCGTTCTTCTGTATCTCTAACACGCGGCCCGAAGTTTGAAAGCTGGAGAGATGGTTATAGTGCACCCTTTAACATACAGTAGACGCCGTTAATAGTGAGCGGTAGACTGTGTCAAATTATAAGCTTGAACTGCGTAAGCCTCATCTACTAAGGTCATGCTTGTCTCAAGAATCTGACACTCAGAGATCGCATACACCGCGAGGTTGGCAGGGGTCTCGCTGTATTCGTTAAATTGCTGCGGACTTCAGGTTGTATAAGCCCAACAGACACTCAAACCTGTCGGCAGTTTTCTTTGCGCTGGTGTAGCCCGCAGGCGAGCATCTGATAAGCGGCACCGTTTCCTGTCGCCCAGGCCTCCAACACATGCTCCCACGACACCCTCTTGTAGTCAAAGTCGTGTGTATTCTTCATTATATAACAGTACAGCTCTTGACCGCCATGAAAAGTCTCCATACAGACGACCGCTGGTCATGGTCTCTTGGCGCTAGCTACTGACTGACCACCCTCCGCCTCCTAGTCTTCGTCATCACCCTCGTCGTCCGACTCATCTTCCGAATCCGGTGATATGTCCTCCACAATCAGATTTCCTGACCGTCCAATCTTCTCTCCCATCGTCACTGTTGTGCTAGGCTCGTACACCGTTCTGGGGAGAATTGAGGCGATTCGGAACTTGTACTCGTGCTCGTACTCCCCCGGCTTATCACCACCCGCTGCACCCTCCTCTTTGAGAACACTGTAGCACTCCACGAAGGCATACAGGTCCTCCAGGGAGGCATCTTGGGGGAACCGCCGCACAATTCGGCCGATACCCGATTCCTCGGGCATCTTGAGTGCGACTCGTACCACGCTCTTATCGCTGGTTGGTGGCTCGGGCACAATAGTGGTTGCTCTCCATGCAATCCATTGCTCGCGCTTCTCTTCGAGTCTCTTTGCTGCCTCTGCTTCTTCCTGCGCGCGCTTTTCTGCTGCAGCTGCGGCCGCCGCTGCTTCTCTCTTCTGGCGTGCGCGTTCTCGATCAATAGCCAGTGACCGTTCGTAGGCCGAGTCTTGCTCAGTCCGTAGATTTCTTGTTACTTCCTGGGCTGTTCGCTCTGCACGTACTCCATCCAGATCTGCACCATACTTTTCGATTGCTGCTCGAAGCTCTGATAGGTAGGTGGAGGGGGGCATGGGTCCAACGAGTCGCTTGACGATCCCCATTCGTGTGCTACCCTCCTTTGGTGTAAGGCAAACCAATGCCGAGAAGGGAAACTTGGTGCAGATATACTCCTGAGCCACCTGGTATGCCTCAGAATCCAAGACGTTTCCGCCCCACAGAATTATGTTGTTGGAAGGATCTTTGATGAAGTTCACCACTTCTGATGCTAGTAAAGTCTCTTTTACGAAAGACTCAGTATCGTCGTGCTCAGGCGACATCAACACCACAAGCATAAACTTGAGGTCCTTCTTGGCTTGGTCATGCGCCTGAGCGACACCGCCCTCGAAGAAGGGTAATTCGTTCTCCCCATACTCCTCTTCGAACTCTCGCTTGAATCTCGAGGCTGTGTCTCGAGGCATGAGAGGTCTTCGACCATTGGTGCCTCTGAAGCCTGTCGAGATTCTGCTCGTAACAGCCCGTGGCCGAATCGAGGCGGGCAAGAAGGACAGCGCATAGATCAAAGTCCGAAATAGAGTCGAGGCAGCTCTCCAGCCCAAGCTAAAGGGTGTGAGGAGCAGGCCCAGCAACCATGGAGTTCGGTTTGTGACAGGGTTCTGAGGCACGATTCTCGGAGCTAGATCAGTACGCTGTCGTGGTGAGGCTCGAGGGGCACGAATTGCCTCATCAAAAAGGCTCTCTTGTAGGTTTTCGTGCCGCGCTGTCGCTCGGGGTATTTCTTGTTGTGCTGCAGCTACTGGGTCTGCAACTTCGCCGTCGAAGAACTTGGCGATTGCGATCTATGATGCATCGTTAGAAGGATGAAAAAGAGCAAGCGGGTTTGATACCTGAACATTCCATTCGGAGCGTCGGAGAAGGGGAATAGCTTCGCTGATCTCTTGGTTGGTCACTTGTGTATACTGATCGAGAGCCTCCTGCTGAGTAGTGGACAGTTGTCCCAAGTCCATGTCGCCTTCGGCCATGCTGTAACTTATATCATCCACACTGCTCTTGTTGCAGGGTCAAAGAATGCCTCTCAGATGAAGAGCAAGAAGAGGGGAAAGGAACCGAGTTCAAATGTGCGGGAACGAAGAGTGAGTGCGGTCTACGTCTCGCTTGTGGTGTAACCCCACGGTTTTATAAGATCCAATACATTGAGCATTCGTAAATAAGTGGTTAGAAGATTCCGGCTTCGCTGTATATAAATCAGAAAAAGGAGTGTTGGGGAAAATTAGAAAGTTCAAAGTGCCAGAGATAAAAAAAAGGGAAGTTTGAAATTTGAAATGGGCTCTATTGAAGTATCTCTTGTATGCGATATCGAAAGAAGAGAGCTAGAGTTGAGGTTGACGAATGATGGCATCAAGCGCGTCAGAGCTACAGTGGGCGGGCTTGCTTATCAAAAGTCAGATTAAACCCGTTTTGGGGTGGGCTATTCTTCGGGACAATGATATTATTGGTGTCTTATAGGAACAACGAACGAACTGGCTTCAGGTTTGGCGTCATGCCGTGGAGACACATGTCCAAGTATATTTCCATACAAAAATAATAGAAAAGATACCAGGATTAGGCGCATTGCTTCGCTTTGCTTTGCTGGGCTCGCGACACTACAGGCTTGTTCACCCAACCCAACTGAAGTGTCTAACTAGTCCCTCCACCAAAACTGCCCCCCCACCGCCCACATCCACATCCGCACCTAATCCAACCACTCGTTCAACTCCTCATACCTACCTCACCTCAACCTCACCTCTCCTCCCGACCTCGCAAGACTTTGCTTGCTCCCGCTATCAGAGGCGACGGCCCGCGCCTTGTTCCCCCTCGAACACGGCCGTTGGCTTCCCGCGCTTTAATCACTGTTCAAGCTGGTCTGCAACGGCCAGCCTCTGGACCCCGCCGTTCGTCTCGTTACTCCATGGGCGGCCGCTCGCCTCGATCAATTGAACAATGGGAAATGCTTGCCAGAGTCAAGTAGGTGCTGTTTTTGTCAGTATTCGGCCTAGGTCCTGCGGGCATTGTTATCTGCACAAGATCGTTTCCAGCCGGCAGCTTGCTAACATCCTCCTCTTTCAGACGTCGTAAACACAGCCAAGCGGGCTGCACTACCTTCAACACTATATAACTGACCATGGCGACTTCGCGATATCAAACGGCCGATCTACGACGCCAAGTTGGGTCCCCGAGACCCAAAGGACGCGGTTCGTTTGCCCTTCCATTCATCCTACGATGTCGACGCACCCCACCATCAAATCAACTCCAACATGAACGCTGACCTGCGCTCTCCAGAGAATAAAGATACACTATGCCGAAACGTACTTATATATGGCCATTGTCGATACGAGGACCAAGGCTGTGCCTTTAGTCACGATCAGAACAAAAACAACTCCAATTCAGACTTGTAGGTTACTCAAACTTTTGTTTTGTTTGTTTGTTGTTTTCGGGATGGATGGACCCGACGCATGATGCGACAGTTCGCATTACCCAAATTTGATCCGACTTCGCTTGGCGTATAAAGTTACACACTTCAGCCATGAAAGCCTCGCGCTGTCACTTCATGGTGGGTTTGTCAATGAGGCTTGTAAGTGATCATTGTATACCTTGCAGTGGTAACATACTTTTGCTGCGTAGACGGGAGGCTTCAATGCTGCAGCAGGAAGGACCGTATGTCGCATGACCTCTCCGCTCATCGGCTGATACTCCCTCATCACTAATGGAATGACTTGCCAACTTAACTTTACTTTGCTTCAACTCTTCAAAAGCACAACGCCCCCATGTACCAGCAGCCCTGGTACTGTATCACTACTTCAGGCATATAATATCCCACACTGTTTCTTACTCAAAATTGACTCTTGCGAGCTGCTACTCCATATTCAGCAACTCACACTATGATTTCGGACCTCCAACATGGCTAATGATGTTGAACCCAGATCCAAGAAAGCACTCAATGTTGAATCGCCATCTTTCACCCCCGCTAGCGTTGGAGGTAATAAAAAGGCCACCTTCTCTTCACAAGCTGCCAGCGCTCCGGCTTTTACACCACGTGGCTTGGGCTGTATGTCTCCCATAAGTACCCTCATTCTTGTGTCCGTCAACTGACAAAATGTTTGTAAAGCCGCTACCCCGGTTGGGCCCCAGGACGGCGACAGCAGCGTCTTCAATCCTGCAACCGTCCGCGAATTTACCCCTAACTTTGACGTGAACAGCACGGTATGAACTGCCGCTGCCGATATCGAGACTCTCCGCTAATTAGATAGACTACTTCCGCAAATGGCTCCGGTCAAGATGGCGGGATCTCTTATGACCCCTTCACTGTGCCTACTATGAATCAAGGCATTACTACTCCTCAGTACAATCCTTATGCTGAAGATCCAGGAGCTCTCGGTGGCCATGGGCCAGGGTACTTCCCAGCACAAAATGCGTTTGCTGCTCCCGTCCAACCTCTGGTACATCACCTATACTTCCCCTCTGGGCAACGTCGAGATGATTTGATGCCATATCATCGTGTTTCTCACGACTTCTTCATCTCTGAGAAAGATCGAGTTGAGATTGTCAATAAGCTTGAAGCGACTGGCCAAGTTCTCCCCAACTCGCAGCTACCGCAGCTCGACAATTACCACAACTTGGTACCCTTGGATACAACCCATCGGAAGAATGCCAATATCTTTGGCTATCCGAGCTGGGTCTATAAAGCTACACAAACCAAATCCGGTCACACTTATTGTCTCAGGCGATTAGAAGGCTACAGACTCACCAACGAGAATGCCATTAGGCTTGTCAAAGAGTGGCGGCGCATCAACAATGGCAGCGTGGTTTCTATCATTGATGCGTTTACCACCCGCGCTTTCGGGGACAGCTCACTCATCTTTGTACAAAACTATTTCCCCCTCTCCAAAACACTAGTTGAGGCTCACTTAACCCCAAGCAGTACCCACGGTACACGTTTCCAAGCTAAAACCCCTATTACTGAGAACGTCCTGTGGGGCTATATCTCACAGATCGCCAATGCGCTCCAGGCAATCCACTCGGTCAATTTGGCAGCACGATGCATCGACCCTAGCAAGATTATTCTGACAGACAAGGGCCGCATCCGTCTCAGCGCATGCTCTATCTTGGACGTCGTTCAATATGATGCTCATCGATCCATTCAAGAGCTTCAGCAAGAAGACTTCATTCAATTTGGCCGGCTATTGCTCTGTCTAACAACTAACACTCTGCCAGTCCATCTCACTAATTTTAACATATCTTTGGAACAATTGTCGAGGGTGTATTCAGTCGAACTGAGGGATACTGTGCTTTGGCTCCTCACCCCTCAGCAACCACCCGCTCAGAAAGGCATAGACGAGTTCGTACGCGGAATTGCTGGTCGTATTACATCCACGTTTGACCAAATTCTTCAAGCCAATGACAAGGCCCGCGCCGACGTCATGCGGGAGGTGGAGAACGGTAGGACAGCCAGACTGTTGATGAAACTCGAAACCATCAACGAGCGATATGACTTCAACGGAGATCAAAATTGGTCTGAAAATGGTGAGCGATATATGCTCAAACTCTTCAGAGATTATGTTTTTCATCAAGTGGATGGCAACGGTAATCCAGTCCTGGATATGGGACACATGCTTCGTTGCCTGAGCAAACTAGATGTTGGGACGGAGGAGAGGGTTTGTCTCACCAGCCGGGACGAACAGACCAGCTTCCTCGTCAGCTACAAGGAGCTTAAAAAGATGCTGGCAAATTCCTTCGGAGAACTTGTCAAGGCGAGCAAATCAGGTCGAAGCTTCTAGTCCCAGCAGGAACATCAACCTGGCTCGTGGCAAGTTTCAGGGAATCGCGGTACAAAGCCTCAATGCCCACGAGGACATTAGAAAGGGTCAGACCGAGGGTGGGGGGCTAGGTTTGATGGTAGATTGGTGGGTGTTGGTCCTAGCCAGTCTCGTGCAACTTCTATTCCCACGAAGCCAAAGTCCCACAAGGCAACAGAATATCTCCCACGGAAACAAACACATCAGGAGGAAGCAAGGTCTGAAAGCGAATCAGACTCGTCACTAGAGGTTCCCAGCGAGTTATGCGGGAGCCTCGAGAGGAGCCTAATGTGCAACGCACAGGCAGGCCCAAGGCAAGCCTCCGTCATTGCCTGAGGATGGATGAAACGACGAGTTACAGGAAGGATTGAGCCCTCAGAACGACAAGGACGTTCCGACTATCGGGAAGAAACATGGACAGAAGACGAACAGGGCCGGAAAAACAAAGAGCACCAATTTTTGAGAACAAAGTCTCATGCAATCACGACACTTGGGTATCTATAAGGGCATCGCCTTGGATCAGTCAGGCAATCAGAACTGGCAAAATCGCCAGAAGGTTTCTGGCCTCGCGTCATATGACGCGATAGGGATTGGGACCTTGGAGGCAATCTACAGATTCATGATGGTCTGCCATGGCTGATGATGTTTAGACTGTGTGTGTGTGTATATGGTAAAGGTTAGTGGGGGTTCCGATACAGAGAGAGACGATATAGTGAGACAGAAGTAGCGTATTTGCCTTTTCAATATGATATATTGCCTTCAGTCATTACAATATCCTATGAAGTGGCGGCTAACGTGATAAAATCACGGTTGGAACCAAGGACTTTCGTAAGATGCTGCTTTCGATGCCCATGCATAATCCAAAATACCATGCTAGTAGCTGGCGATCTAATTGTGTCGCTCGGTTTCTTGGATTTAAACCAGGCTTGACACGGCCATATATGTTGTACCAGCTCCAGGTGGGACGTTGTGTTGTTTGCCTTTGTCGTGATATTCGTTTCCAGCTTGATGACAGCTGACTCCTCAATCATCCTCGGCTTGCACAAAAGGGTTGGCAATCTCTTCGCTGCCGTCGACAGGGCTGACGAGAACAAGGAGAGTACCCCGAACAACTACGAGGCCAAGGGATCGAGTGGAGTCGTTGCCTTCGTCGTCTGCAGTTCTAGTGTTAGCTGCGAGTGCCTAGCCATGAACGAGGAGAATATGGATCAGGAGATGGTTTGTAGGAGTCGCGCGTCATACCTCGAACAACCTCGTGTACATCATCTAGTACCAGGTTCATAAGAGCATCATAGCCCTTCAATGTGCCCTTGACTGAATCAGAAGTTAGTGACTGGGATCTCCTGGCGCGCAAATCGAATGGACATACCCTCGCGACCGCCGTTAAACTTGACGGTGATCTGCTTGTCCATGTACTTGCCCAAGTCAAGAATGTTCTCCTTCTTGGGTCTCTCGCGCTCCAGCTGAGCGCCTCCTGCGCCGCCTCCACGACCGCCTCCGCGCCCACCTCGTGAATTCGATCCTTGGCCACCGCGGCCGCCTCGGTGTGCGGGTCTATCGGACATGGCGTATCTTTGGGGGGCTTGTATTGAGGAGGAGATGGGGTGCGATATTGGTGATGAGCTTGCGGTTTGGGCTGAAGTTGGAACTTGTGATGGCTCTGGTGGGGTGAGTGGTGCTAATACAATTATGGAGATCTAGGGTGTGAACTTGGGTTACTTGTGGTAAGGCATGTGTGGATTTGGTGCGAGAGTGGATTGTGAGAAGAGAGCTTGACTTGAGCTTGATACATACGATTCGACCAATGAGTGGCAGGAATTAGATACAGCAACACTCACTCACTTCTTGTTCATGTGAATACGATAATTACAACTCACACCGCGTAATCATCTGGTCTAGGTAGTCTGCCAACTGCAGGAAAAATACTGATCATCAGAAACAAGTCTAGCAAGACGCAGTAGAGTTTTTGTCGATTTAGTAGTGATGGTGACTTACCGACTTTCAGTGCCGCAATACCGAGCGTGATACTATTGGACCTGTAATTCAAGTGGAAGTGTAAGTGCAAGTGCAAGTGCGAGAGAAAATATATCGCTCGCGTGCCTCGGAGACCAGCGTCGCAAATTGCAGTAGTAGCAGATCGACGAGCGGGATGATGCAGCCAGCCAGCCAGCGCCAGTGATATTGCCTCACTCATCTGACTTGAAACTAAGGTAGATCCATGCGGCTTGAGTTTGTCTCTTTTCCTGTTTACCGCCTGTAAATCATCCCTCCCTCCATCCGTGCAAGCTACTCTACCTTGGGTAGCTTGGGATTTGAAGCAGCACAGCCTCATACAAAGATCCCGCGCTGGGACATGCATTAAGGCGCCTATGTACAGAATGACAGGAGTGATATGCGATTCTCATTGTAGGTCTATGAGTTGTTTTTTGGCATGTACTTGACTCCTCAGAGGAGGCCTCTTGATATCCATCATGAGCTGTCCGAAAAAGGAAATCAAGCTACAGCAGCACTGGGTCTTGAGCCCGCTGGCCCGCCGTCAAGCTGTGGTGATGTCTGGGCGGCTGGCAGTGGCTGCAGTACCCAGGCAGCCAGGTATAGGGCATCACCAGGGCATTTGTGTCTTGTCTGTCAGTTCCATTTCAAATTGGTTGCTGCTACTGCCGCTCTTTGTCCTTAAATCCTCTTGGCCTACCTCATTACTCCTTGCATTTATCTGAACTTTTCAAAAATTCCTTCATCCTCAAAGGAATCATCTACCATCGTCGTCATTTTTAGGAGCTATAAGTCGGAGATTTTGGTGTTGACGTACCTTACCCTCCATTCATATCCATTCGAACCTATTAACCAAGTCGACCGACCGTTGTCACTTTCCATCGGCCTCGCACCTCGTTCCGCTGCACTCTTCCCCACATGGTCCCGATTCCCCGGCACTTTCTTCCTACTCCAAGGCTCCTCTTGTCTCTTTTCCGTATTTCCTTGTGCTTCTCCCCCAGCCCGTCCAGTATTTGAACCCTTTCTATCTCCCTTTTTCTCACTCTTGAAAGCTCCTCTTCACCCGCTTGGACGCCAACGTCACCCGTCGTAGCTCGCTGCGTTATTTTGCGCGAGGGGTTTTCTGTGCTGGAATAAAATTGAGCCTGCTCCACGGAGAATCAACAGTTGTTCTCCTCTTGGCGCCCATTTACCTGCATATTTAAGGTCTCTCTATCTGGGAGGGACGGACTCTCTAATACTACAAAATCGACATATCCTCTCAATCCATCGTCAACTTATTCTGGCTTCACTCCGTCGTCATGAATATCCAATAACCGCTGTCGTTGTCTCATCCTCTCTCTCTCGCCGCTTCTCTCCTCTTCTCTCCCATCACTCAATCGATCAACTGGAATCCCCGTCACAATCCCTTCGCGACGTTGCCACTCACCTGACTCTAATTCGTCCTGCGGTCAACCCTCACAGAAGCTTTGGTCAATCTCCCTGTTCCGTCCTCTTTTCAGCGCAATCCAGACAGATCTGTCCGCTTCACAGGGCATTTCAGGGTTCAATCTCGGCTAGGACGTTTGTTGGTCAAGCGTAAGCGCCTCATTCTGCACACGGCATCTAAGCTCGTCTATCAATCTCGACCCTTTGGTCAACATACCACATTTACACCCATCAATCACCCATCATGGGCCATACTTCCGACTCGGAACCTGCAAAACGAAAGCGTGATGTCGATGATGCCGGTGGTCAAGGTCGCGCTCAGCACGCACCTTCATCTCTTCAGCAAGGTATGTCTAGTATGACAACAGCCGTCAAAGGCTGCACCATATTGTGTCGCCTCAAATCCTGAGACGTTTCGTTTGTAGCACCACATACGAGACTGCATTGTTTGCCTTGACCTCGCCGTCGTTGCACACTTGCATGTGTCTTCGTGTCTCTTACATTCTTCAATGCATGGCGTCGCCTGATGGCGCGCGCAAACGAGACGGCACTTGAAAAGCCGAATGCTCTTGGTTTGACCCCTTGCCGGAAGTAGCGTTCAGCTCGACTCCTCCAGGGACGCACATGCTTGTTGCTTTTGTATCCGGCTTTTCTGTCTTGGTGCGCTGGCACAGCTTGTTCGCTTGGAGGATTTGCTAACCCAACCTCAAAGGCGTTCCCGGTTATATCCACTATCTCCCGAGATCAAATGCATCGCATTTGAACCTCGTACAGGGTGACGCAGACACATTTGCCGACATCATCGGTCTGATAGGTGAATATGAGAGTAAGGATGCCAAGAGAATCGTGGGAACCATTAATGGGATACCGTTTACTGACGCACATCAGACGTGTTGGACAGGCATGAGAGTCTTGCAGCAAGTCTTGGGGCTAAACTTACTGGTCCAAGACTTTTGAGAGGCATTGAGAAGTTTTTTGATGGGCCAATCAAGACGACACCACTTCAGCCCTTCTCCAACCCTATAAGTTGGCTGGATGTAGTCAGTTTTGCGAGATCAAACCCAAAGGATTTTACCCTCGTTCAAAAGGCGGATGGCACCCGATGCTGCCAATTTGTTCTCAAAGGCTCACAGGTGGAGATTATGGAGGACGATTGGCGTCTGGTATGGTCTGGCGCTTTGGATCGGTTCCCCCTTGATCACCCCCTCGAAGAGGATGAGACGGCAGAACTGGCGACATTGGATATTCTCGAACAAAGAACATCCATTCTGTACAAGAAGGCTGACGAAGTGGCGGCAAGAGCTCGCATACTTAACCATCGGCTGGGGCAGAGGAAGCAGGATATTCGTCGACGAAGGAGCACACAGGACACACCGCCGTCGCGGTATCAGCCCGCCAACAATACCGGCAGTGGCAGTTCACATCGGACGGCCAATTTCAGCGCCGGCTATGATTTACATGCAGATTTGCTGCAGCAGTTTCTCGCAGCCTCAGCTTCGCCGCCGCCATCTCGGTCAACTTCAGTTACAGGAATTCCTATAACCACTTTGAGTCAACCATCTCCTTCGCACAGCGTAACCCACTCTCAAGCGCACGGTCCGAGATACAGTGGCCATGCAGCAGAGACAACAGTGCAGCCTGTGATGGACAGCCGCGAAACAGCTTTCCGGTCTCTGATTACACAAAGGACTGACCAGCTGGGCAAGGGGGATGTGATCAACCCACCGTGCGATCGATGTCGGCGACTAAGGGTTGAATGCGTTAAACATTTGACAGCATGCTCAGGGTGTACGAAAAAGCATGCAAAATGTAGTTGGAAAACAGTCACAGATGATGAGTTCCGACAGCTCAAGCGAGACATGGGTCTCAGGGATGAAATGGATGTTGATGGGCACTCAGACAGTGGACGAGTTCCCGACACATTAGACCCCAAAGACGGGCATTCAAGTCGACTTGGAGAGAGGCAAGAAGCCGGCAGAACGTCTGGGGATAGAACACCGGGAACACACGGTACGGATGATGGCTCGAGACCTCCCAGTCGGGACAATGGGCATCTTCCTAGTACAATGGAGCCGTCGACTGCATCGATGCACCGATTCGATCTAAGCGCAGAACGACATCGGCTCCCTTTTGGTATGGGGCAATCAGCCAGGTCGGATCACAGCAACCATTCGGTCGAAACATTAGGACCTGGATCAAATGCCACGGGGCTGGCGAGTTCGCTGGTAGCACCTTCGAACAGTACGTATAGGGGTAGTGATGGTTCGTTGAATCCTTCAGCCAGCTGATACTGCATCAGTCAGAATAGCCCCGTTGGCGTTTTACGCATGAAACTAAGGTACCTTACCGACTTGTCAGAGTCAGCACGTGGGAATGGCTTGACAAGGAAGAAGACTGTGGGAGAAGAAGTCAACACTTTACGAATATGATGAATATAAAGACATTCAAAATCTGCTTCTGGCATCTCACCACATTTAAAGAACTGCTGCCATTATGTGTTTCGTCATATTGATCTTGGCTTTAATCGGCTTTACATGTAGAAGCCTCTGACCCACTTACAAGGCACTAGGTAGGGCACTTAAGTTGCTGTCGAAAAGAATACGTACCTAGAAGACCCGCCAGCGCCACTTCCATTGCGGATCCAATCAAGACGCATTGGCATTTCATCCAGTGGCAGTTGTAGAAAAAAAGTTTTGGGCAGGATGCGATTAGATAACGCACTAATGACCTCTTCGACCGCTAACGAGGTGCCACTGCTGCTAATGCTTCGCTGATTCATGAAAAAGATTCTCCATCTTTTCCCAATCACCAGAGGCGATTCCTCTTCTTCAACAAGCACTTGTCGACTGCCCGGGTCCTTGTCTTATCGCTCACTGATGGTCGTACTACGCCTATTTTCTTAATTATACGGTATCGACAGGCTTCAGTACAGGCCGCTCTAATCCACCGACGGTGCCGCGCAAAATCGAAATTCAACGACGAGTCGACTGAGGGAACAAGTAAAAGCAACAGAACAACCAACATTGACTGAGATCAAGATTCTCCTCTTACTTCACGCCTGAAAACTGCACCTCACCATGTCACACCATCAGCCTACGTCGCACATCATGGCGAGCGGCGACGAGAAACCATTCCATCATTCCCATTCACCAATCGATCACTCGGCACTCATCCAGTCACGCGAGACTGGCGATGTAATTCCTGATGACACCCCTATCCAGGGAAATGTCAAGGCATTGCCCTTTGCTAAATCATGGGTTCACATGTTTGCTGGCGGGTATGTAAACGTCCATATGGTCTCCTAGTAGCTTGCGACAACTTGTCGTAAGACTAATTTGCGGGGAACTACGAGACTGATTTGATTGTGTTCATAGTGTTGGAGGTATGACTGCCGCTGCAGTTACAGCCCCCCTCGATGTATTAAAGACCCGATTGCAATCCGATTTCTACCAGGCCCAGATCCGAGCTCAACGCGAAGCTCAAGCTCAAGTCATTGGCCGGCTGAACCCTGCCCGGGCCGCTCTATATCACCTGAATGACACACTCCAGATTCTCGGCTCAGTATATCGGAACGAGGGTTGGCGAGCACTCTTCAAGGGTCTTGGCCCTACCTCAGTTGGAGTTGTACCAGCTCGATCCATCAACTTCTATGTCTACGGCAATGGAAAACGCTTCATATCTGAACATTTCAACAATGGTGTAGAAGCGCCTTGGGTCCACCTATCAGCTGGTGTAGCAGCCGGCGTCATTACCTCCACGGCTACAAACCCTATCTGGATGATCAAGACTCGGCTACAGCTGGACAAGAATGTTGCAGCTGGAGGTGCGCAAATGCGCAAATATCGAAACAGCTACGACTGTATACGTCAAATCATTCGGGACGAAGGTATTCGAAGTCTCTACCGTGGCATGAGTGCTAGTTACCTCGGCGTGGTAGAGTCAACGATGCAATGGATGCTCTACGAGCAAATGAAGGCATCTCTAGCTCGCAGACACAACGCCATCGTCCGCAGTGGTCGTGAACTGACTTGGTGGGACAAGACTGTCGACTGGACTGGAAAGGGTTTCGCTGCTGGAAGCGCTAAGCTGGTCGCCGCCGTTATCGCCTATCCCCACGAGGTACGTCATCAGTTTGAGACATTGGAATCTTGACAGAATACTAACGAGTATGAAATAGGTTGCGCGAACACGACTTCGACAAGCCCCTATGGAGAATGGACTGCCCAAGTACACCGGCCTTGTTCAATGCTTCAAGCTTGTCTGGCTTGAAGAGGGTGTCATGGGTCTATACGGAGGTCTGACACCTCATTTGATGCGAACAGTACCTAGCGCCGCCATCATGTTTGCCATGTATGAAGGCATCCTTCGACTGTTCCATACACCTGCGTGAACCATTCCATGAATGAGCCACGCACTGCTTCGACACAAAGCGATCAAAAACTAGGGCGCTACCTAGAATCGATCCGCTCATCGTTGTCCTGTAACACTATCCGACACGAGTCGCTATGAAGCTTTGAAAGCTTCACAAACACTACTCGCTCTTGTATCAATGTACAACACCCAAGGTCTTCAAACGAGGCTGGGACATGAAGAATTACGAGAAACCAACAAAAGGGGAGATGGCGTGGCTAAGGCGTATTTATTTTTCGGCGTTTGGCGAGTGGATGGATCAGTAGAGAGGGAAATGTAAACACCTACACTCATGCTTATGCTCATGCTCACACAAAGGTCATGTACGAACTTATGTATAATAGGAGAGGCGCCTCTATTTTTGGATATCGTCACACATTGGCGATATCGTCACAAACTTATCCTCATCCTGGAGAAGGGAACTCTCTCTCCGAGGGGTGATGATTAGAAGCCAATATGAATGAACATTAAACCACTTTGCAGACTTTGATATTGTGTTCTAAGCAATGCGCTTTAGCTTCATGGTCTGGGTCTCATGAGTCGGATCACTCTTGTTATTCAGAGTAGATGATATGGATACAAGATAACACATCAGCCCATCAACGCCCCAAGCTAAAGAAGGGAGTCCCAGAGCTTCGAATGTAGGATGGGATGCAGGTTGAAAGAACAGCTTTGGACTGAAAACATAATGACTGGACCAGAGTTTGCTTTTCCCACATGAAACAAAAAGAGAATAGTATGTGCGTGAAGAGAAACGCCCATTCCACCCTCTCCTGTCGTTTCGTTTTGTTTTCTTTTCGTTTCCTTGACTCTTTCCATGGAGTCACGGGGAGGGCATGTTGTCGAGAAGGGCGTCTCGCTGGTTGAGAGCCGGATTCCGCTTACGGAGCTTTCGAGGTTGGCGCGGAGCTGAAGTTGGAGATGGAGAGCGAGAGCGAGAAGAAGACATGGCTTTGAAGGGCCAGATCAGACGGAGGCGTCACCAAGCGTTGCGATCCCAGTTAGGGTCTGCGATTCTGTGTCAACCTAGACATCATGATGGCAAAGATAGACATGGCGACAAACTCACCCTGGACAAAGGCAGCCAGGACCTTGCTCCCTGTCTGCAGCAGGGGGTGGCCGACGACGATCTTGAGGAACTTCTCGAGGCCTGCGCGACGACCTTCGATAACATCGTCGCTGAAGCGGTTGGTGAAGACCTTTCCGGGCAGAGGAGGGATAGTAACACGGGCGCTCTCGCGCTCGAGAATGTCGCGGAAGTACTCGAAGTCGGAGTATCGACGACGGACGCTGCTCTGACGAAGCTTGAAGGCGGGGATGTTCGTGCGGCAGAGAATCTCGTAGTCTGTGTACATGTGACGGCCCATGCCATGTGTTCTTGGGTTGCGGACCTATATATGGCGCTTTTTAGCATTTCCTGCGTGTATTGCTTGTCCGTCTGACGATGTATGGTCGCGGATATGGCGCAGGAGGGACAAGAGAGCGCACCTCAATCTCTAAAAAGTTCTCTGGGGGACCGTAGATCTCGTCAAAGCTCTGCTGTCGTGTATCGGGCATAGATTGCAAGATTGGTCGGTGGAATTGTGAGCCGGGCGCATCGAGGCCGGAGTTGTCCTGATCGGACGCCATATTTAATAATGTTGAAGAGTTTAGTCGGTAAGGTATAAGTATCACGAGCTAGATGTGTATGTCGCAGTCGACTATCGGCGCAAGGAAGAGGTTGAGGCTGGTGGTGATGTCGTATAGAGTGGAGGGAGTGATATTCACTCGAGTTCAAGCTGGCGCATGAGATGAATGAGGTCGGAAGTAGAAGTGGAAGAGAGTGGGAAAGAAAGTGGAGGTGGGGGAACCAGGACAGGATAGGGCGGCGGGGTACTTGAGCAATTGGTGGAGGACCAGGGTAATTATAAGTACTTTTTTGTCGTTTCCTTGGTTGGTGATATGACCGTTCAAGAATATGTACGTTGACGGGTATTAAAGCCTGTTTCGGGTCACTCGGGCTCCGTTCTGCTGATTGATGATTTGTTTGTGTAACCATGAGCGTTACGACACTGCATCGTACAAGTCAGAACGAAGACGGAGATATCCAACCAATAAATAAACATGAGACCTAAATAGTGGCTAATGTATTTCTGAGACAACATTGGTTCACTTTACATGTGAGTATTGGATATTTGCAGAAGGATTGATCATGTTGTTTTATATTCAAGTAGTAGGGCTCCGAGGTGCTCCGTAAGAGCTTCAGAGCGACAGTCTAGAAGGCTTCATTATATAGTATCGATCCAAGCTGCGTTGACGCGGGACATCTTTACTTCTAATTCAAGCATTTGCCCATCATGAGCATGGTCACTGGTCTGTCTGTCTGTCTTGCGACATGAGATGACATAACATAACATAGTACGGCCGTAGTTGAAGGTGTACGTTACCGTTCATCTCCTGGCAGCCCATTCACCCAATTCTCAACCAATCTACTACCCCAGACATTCTCGATTCGGCATCCCCAGAACTCTCGTGCAAAGACTGAGCTGCATCAAACAAGTATAAGCCCATATGATTAACGAAACGCCATACGCCAGATGTGCCTCACCTTGGGGCCTCAACCTACAACGCCTACCGCGACATGTAGTTTTACACATGATCCGTGTACACGAGAACACCATGCTCCCTTGAGGGGCTGGCCTGTTTCTCTTCTTCTTCATCTTCGTCGTCTCCGATCGGGTACAATCTGCCCATCAACCGAGTTCCTCACTTCTTGTCAGCGAACTTTTGGTGAATAGCGCGGATCTGATCTTCAACGTTAACGTTCTGCATATGACCCAGCTGTGCTTGGCTCTTGGCATCCATGGCGCCATCGTAGCTGTGTATGGCAGCCTTCTTTCGGCGCGCTAGTTCATCCTCGGAGATGGCCTGCCCAGTGACAGGATCGAAAACGTCGCTGCGCTGGCTGGCAAGTCGCTTGAGGTTGTTTGCGACATCGACATGCATCGTGTTGGATGATGCGTAGCGTGTGTCCGCCTTGGCCTTCTGTTCCTTCCAGCGAGGATCGAGAAGTTCGACTAAAAGAAGGTTAGCATTCGGACTAAATGAAATGTAAGGATAGAGCACTTACTTCGCATGTGAGCCTCAAGCTCATTCATAGGGATTTGCTGTTTACAGTTGGGGCATAGCGCTGTCTGGGCACCCTGTCTGTTGGCAGCCTTCTGTGCGGCACGAGGTACGTAGTTCTCCTTGATCTTCATCGGAGGAGCACCACCACGTGCTTCAGCAGTAGCCTGTTGCTTTCGTGCTTGTTGCTCTGCACGTTCCTGAATACGGCGCTCCTCTTCTTCCTCTTGCGCTGATCGCTGCGGTTGCTGTGGTTGCGCTTGTGGAACAGGGGAGTATGGCTGTACAGGAGGGGGCATTTGAGCGGGTTGGTAGGCTGGCTGTTGAGGGGCGATGGGATAAGGGGCGGGTTGGTTGGGGTATGCGTTATAGGTCGTGTCCTCGTCAGGCATGGCTTCCTCAATTCTAAGGCTAGCGCTGATAGACGCATTGTTGCGGTCTTCGAGCGAGGCGTACTGAAGATCGGACAGATTGGTGGGAGGTGGGAGGTTGGCGTGCTCATCGGCCTCGTTGAAAGTGATTGTCTCGACAACAACAAAGTCGCCCCAATCGATCATCGCAAACTCTTCCTTGGCCTTGACCTCTTCCTCCTCCTTCTTCTGTTTTTCTGATTCGACGTATTTGGCATATTCGGCTCGTTGCTTGGCACGGTTCAACACAAGGAACTTATCATTTATGTTGGCTTCGAGCTCCTTTATGCGCTCTTCTTGAAGCTTGCCGCCTTCTCCACCGAGACCGCTTGCACGTAATAACGTTGTATATTGGTCGATAATATGCTGGAAGAAGTTGTGGAGAGTGTGGTTAGGGATGAGGAAGCCGAATTGTGGGTTACCAGCTTCGCGCTGAGCCAACTGTGTCATAAACTGTCGTCCATTCTTTGCTACAAAGAGAGCCGATAGTTGAATCACATCCAGATCCTTTCGGTTGATGCGAGGCGTTCGCGCGGAGAACAGGTAATCAGCAGGCTTCGGGGGTCCTTGAGGCTTGGGAGCCTCGGCCGCAGGTTCGCCCACGCGACCAGCAGCAATCGCTGTACCACGTCCACTCCTGACCTCATCTAGTCGCCATTGGTAGAAGGGATGGTAGGCATCGGAAGGGTTGAGAAAGCTGAATTTTGGGTTTGATCGTTCCTTTTCGCGAATGCGATCTTCGAAGACAGCGCCGTTTCGCGCTACGTAGCCGGCTGTCTTTTCAAGAACGTTTCGAATCTCGCGAGGAGGAAGGACTACTCCAGCGGGAGGCTTAATGTCGTCGAGAGCATTGGCGGCAGCATTGGCGGCGGCATCGCCGTTGGTTGTTACGGCTGCCATTGTGAGGAGGACGCGCTGAGAAAGAGGAAAAAGGCTGATGGAGCTGCTAGTGGAAGGCAGGCGACTTTGGAAATTTCGAGGTGTTCTGGCGACGCGAAGCTTTGGCCGGCGAATTGTTGTTCCGGGTAGTTTTAGGCGTCTACCGCGATCACCTCAACTTTGACGACAACCTTATTTCGACTTTGCTAGTAAGTCTTCTTTCATGAGAATTAACGAACTTTGGCTACTCTAGTAGCTGGCATCTTAAAGACTCGTTTATTGTTCTTCTGAAATTAAACGGTACTTAGAGGCCAGGATATCGTACGCAACAGTCTCGGTCAATCAATACTTTGGCTCACGACATGGCAATAACTTGCGCCAACTTCTTCCTTCAACAAGCACTATACTTGTCTCAGTCGGTGAACCTTTAGTAGTCAACAAATATCATATCTGGTATAAGCTATTTGAGACTATACTTGAACAGTCACTTAATGTACAAGAGCTTCTGTGGCTTAGTTGATGGTTGAGATGCCGATGCTATTGGTCAACCTTTCATGATGTTAATTGGTTATATTCTGAGTTACATGCCGTGATGACACGCACGGTCCAGAGTGTAAGTTTGTAGACACTCGGTTCTGCAAGAAGGGTCTGAGGATAATATGCCTGTATTCGTGACAGGTTTCTTCCTTAATTAATTAGATTCCTCCAACGGCTGGCTACCTTGGTGGTTATCTCAAACCCTGGAGGGCTACCGCTTTAGGTCATGATTGAGATATGAGCCATCAACTTGAAATGCCAAATCTTTGGCTTATCGTGTTCCTTCGGATTACTTCCACAACTCCACGCACAATGTCGGTTAGCATCTGCATCTGAATCTGGATACCCCGCAATACCCTAAATGACGTTTATCGTCTACCACGGAGCATTCGCCGTTTTCCCCGACCTACAACCCCAGGCTGGCATAGTATCTTTCAACACACCACCGGTATTCGGCATTCAAAACCGCGATCCAGAGTCCAGACCTGTCAAGTCTATCAGGGGGTCTTATCAATAGCCTCATTGAAGGCGAAGTCTGGTTAAATACCAAACAAGATTCTTCCAGAGGGAAAAAATAAAAACACCTGCAAAACTGGACTGGGCTCTCGGTACAGCGCTTCACCGTCGTCGACACAGCTGTCGAATAAATCCCACCTCTCCTTCATGAGATGAGATGCCGAGAAAATTCCTCAGCGCAGCTTTGAATCCCATATAAGTCATTATCGATGGAGTTGACAGAATGGAGAAACTCTGCCCTTGAGGCTGCCTCTCAGTCTCTGTTTGACGAGAGCTCCACTCGGTCCGAAGATGCCAGTGTCCTATTAGTCCTGCTCTCATTCTTTTCGCCATGCGAGAAAATTCCCCTGGAACTATTTACACGGGGGTCAACACCTCGAAAACGATGGACGATCGAGGGAGAAGTTGAGCTTGTTGACGCGACCAAAGTTGGCCTGGCCTCGTGGTTGATCGACATACTAGCAGATGACCAACGACTTACACGAGCCTTTCGTGAACTATGTCAATTGGCAGCTCTTCTCAACTACCCAGATGAGACGTATCATTTGAATGAAGATATGTCAGCGAGAGTCCACCGAAGCCTTGCGCCAGATGCGCTCCCGTTCTGGCGACAACAGGCTTTGATTGTGGCATATAGAGCCATACCCTGGAAGTACATCGAGTTCCCGTGAGTCTGAAATCGATATCCAGCGAGCTTGAACCGCTGACAATACACAAGAGAACCCGTGGTTAAATCATTCTTACCGCATCTGCATCATGTTGCTGAGGCGTTCCACGACTGTTTCGATGAGCTGCCTACAGCCACCAGAACCGACTTCATGCTCACACTCATTGAAGCTTTCCGGTTTCCAGACATGGCGTGGAAGTACTTTGCTATTGGCCAGGCAGAATTGGCTGCTGGGCGCTTGAAAGATACACACCTCCGACTCTGCATTGGCCAAACCAAAGCAGTCCTGGGACGCCTAAGCGGAAACATGGATGAGGCGACAGAAAGTCTTGAGGACTTCATAATCAACGACCCTGCAGCCGCTGTGAACAAGCGCATAAGCTGTGAGGTTGGGGTTGCTATTATCCAACGTTCCCTAAACTCAATCCAAGTGGCGGATCTGTCAACTGCGCAGGAGCTATTAGAGGATTGGAACCCGCTTGGCGATGAGCCTTCGCCTCTGGAAGAGATCCTCAGTTTCCGCAAACACTCACTGCTGGGGAGAGTCAAGCGACTGCAGGGCAATTTCGATGAATCTCTAAAGTTGCTGGAGATAGCACACGAAGTGTCGCAGAAACCGAGTCAGCTCGTCTTTGATGAGGATCTACGGGATCTGACATGTGATTTAGCCGATGCTTTAAGAGAACTTGACGAGCCTATGATAGGTGAGGGTTATCTTCGTGACGAGATTATACGGCGTACCGAGAGGCCTGACCCTTTGACTGGCAAATCGCTTCTTGAATTGGCTTTGTCAGAGGCTCTTTTCGCCCAGGAACGCTACGAAGAGGCAGAAAAGATATGCGTCAACATCGAATCTCGGGCTAGCCTTCTCAAGTACGAAAGATTGCGAGTATACGTCATCTTGGCAAAGCTGTCGCACATCAGATCGGATTTTGAGGTTGCATTATCTCGATGGAGTGAGGCGATGCAGGCACTTCAAGAGTTTTCCTTGGTGGATGGACAGGTACAGACTATTATATCGGCGTCAATGGCTGATGTGTTGGATGCCCAAGGTCACAACTGGTTGACGCGGGAATCTCCTCGTAGGGCGTCACTGAACGAGTTGGCGAAACCTGAAGGGGTTCCGCATTGGATTGCTGGTTTTCGACAATGGGCAGATTACTTGCAATCTCGGGGTCGATAGGACTTATAGTCTTGTCTGGGATTGCAGCACCAAAAGTCAATGATGATATCATGAGTAAGGTATATATATATATATGTTGGAATTTAGATACCCTATATCAAGGTCGATGGTTGGATTGGCCAAGGTACTCCGGCGGTAATAAACAGGACGCGATAAAGTAGAAGGAAAAGTTTCATGGTCTAGAACCGCGTGTTTCAAGTAGTGCGTAGCAATTTGGAGATCAAGGGCAGAAAAGGGGTTAAGTTGTCCGTGTGTACCTGGATGTTCGTACTCCGTAGTGTCGTTTTGTTTGGAGCTGGAGCCACATTCGAGGGAGCCGGGCCCCTGTATGGCTGTAGTAGCCACATCTACTAGACTCTCGAGGTGCTGTATTGTTTCTGATGTAGAGATAAGGTACAGAGGCATGAGTCGGAAATAATGCAGTTACGATTTACGTACAGAAGCCTCATGACAAGCCATTGTCGATCTCGAATGCCAAACACGTTTGCGGGAGCTGAAACCAGTCGAGCTGTCCTCAGCGAGCTATCGCCAATGGTTGATATTCACAGGTCTAATGGCGCATGCTGAAGCTCTGCTCTGAGCCTAGCGCTGCGGGGACGCCAGGGGATCTCCACGGCCGGGGCCGGGTTTGATTCGCTGCAGGGGTAAAGGGATGTTAGGGAGAGCACCCACTGGGCTGACGCTGACATGTCCCGTTAGTTAGACGGGAAGTCAGAGACAGGAACGAACCGAAGAGGCCACTGTAGCTACAACTTTTTTCCTCAAGAGCCCCGAGGAACCTGGAAGGAAGGAAACGGGTACGACGCTGGACGCGACTGCTCGTATCGTACTGCAACCATCAATTTACCTATCACCGTTTATAGGTGCAGTCTCAGCCCGCATAAAGTCATTGCTATCCGTACTGTAGCTGAGGTGGTGCTAAAATATCCCCTGAAGCTTCATCATCCCTCTTTTGCCCACTTCCCTTTTTATTTTCTTACTCCTTGCAAACTATCGCCCAACATCCATTCTTCTTCCCCCCAGACTTTTCTTTTACGTCGCCTATCGTCCGTTGATATCCGTATCACAACGGCGGTCTGCGATTGAGTTTTGGGTCCTTTTTTCTCTTCCATTTTCTATTCTTGTTCACTTTCTGTTTAGCCAAGAACCGGCCATCGATGAGGTATCTCTAGATCCCTCCCGGTCTCTGTTATAGCTCTTCTTCATCAACTCTCGTTACTTCGAACCAACGATTTGGACGTAGCGTCCCCTAGCGATCGAATTGACTCGAATTCTATATTGATACTCGATTACCATGGCTCGTACGAGGGGCAAGAGTCCCCAACCGCCAGTCAAGGCCCCGACGCCTGTGACCGAGAAGCAGCAACCTTTTGCGGCTCCTCCTCCTCCTCAGCCGCAGACCACTGCTGTCACCACCAAGAACAAGTCCAAGCCTAAGAACACCAAGAACACTTCGTACCAGTCCGATGGCGTTGAGGACAACGATGTCTTCCTCCTCCCCCTCTCCGACTACTGGGTAGCCTTGGCCCTCATCCTCGTTGCTACCCTCGTTCGCGTGTACAAGATCTATCAGCCCACAAGCGTTGTCTTTGACGAGGTTCAGTGCGTCCCCCCAGCCAGCTGAAGCTCTGTTACAGCTTCCAACCCGTCTATTCCATCAATGCGCTAACTTATATATCAAGCTTCGGTGGCTTTGCTACTAAGTATATCAAGGGCAAGTTCTTCATGGACGTTCACCCTCCCCTGGCCAAAATGCTCATTGCCCTTACCGGATGGCTTGCTGGATTTGATGGAAGCTTCGACTTCAAGGAGATTGGCAAGGACTACATTGAGCCTGGTGTTCCCTATGTCGCGATGCGAATGTTCCCTGCTATCTGCGGTATTCTCTTGGTTCCCTGCATGTTCTTCACTCTCAAGGCTGTTGGTTGCCGTACAATGACTGCTACCATGGGAGCTGGCCTGATCATCTTCGGTTCGTATCTCTCCTGGCCCTTCAACTGACCTGGAGAGTCTCTTGCTAACTATCTGCAGAGAACGGTCTTCTTACCCAGGCTCGTCTCATCCTTCTCGATTCGCCCCTTGTCGCCGCGACCGCTTTCACCGTCCTCTCCTTTTCTTGCTTCACCAACCAGCACGAGCTTGGCCCTTCCAAGGCTTTCCAGCTGAGCTGGTGGTTCTGGCTTGTTCTTACTGGTCTTGGCCTGGGTATCACCGTCAGCATCAAGTGGGTTGGACTCTTCACCATTGCTTGGGTTGGATCCCTCACTCTTCTTCAACTCTGGGTCCTTCTCGGTGACAACAAGAACGTGTCCATGGTAAGCACTTGATTGATTTACGCAAACTAACACGGTTACTAACGGATGGACAGCGTCTTTTCACTAAGCACTTTATGGCTCGTGTCTTCTGTCTCATCATCATTCCGCTCACCTTCTACATGGCCATGTTCGCCATCCACTTCGTCTGCCTCAAGAACCCTGGTGACGGTGATGGTTTCATGAGCTCCGAGTTCCAGGCCACTCTCAACAACAAGCGTATGAAGGATGTCCCCGCCGATGTTATTATGGGCAGCCGTGTCACCATCCGCCATGTGAACACTCAGGGTGGTTACCTCCACTCTCACCCTCTCATGTACCCAACCGGTAGCAAGCAGCAGCAGATCACCCTGTACCCTCACAAGGACGACAACAACGTGTGGCTGCTTGAGAACCAGACCCAGCCTCTTGGAATTGATGGCCAGCCCATCAATGGCACCAAGGCCTGGGACGCCCTTCCTGAGCCTCAGTACATCACCGACGGTACCGTCCTTCGTCTTTACCATGGTCCCACTCATCGCCGCCTTCACTCCCATGACGTTCGCCCACCTATCACCGAGGCCGACTGGCAGAACGAGGTCTCTGCCTATGGTTATGAAGGATTCGAGGGAGATGCCAATGATTTCTTCCGTGTTGAGATTGTGAAAAAGAAGACATATGGATCTGTTGCAAAGGAACGTCTTCGTACTATCGAGTCCAAGTTCCGTCTTGTTCACGTCATGACTGGCTGTGTTCTGTTCTCCCACAAGGTCAAGCTCCCTGATTGGGCCTCTGAGCAACAGGAAGTTACTTGCGCCCGAGGCGGAACTCTTCCCAACAGTCTGTGGTATATCGAGGGTAACTCTCACCCTCAATTGCAGGGCGATGTCGAGAAGGTCAACTACCGCAACCCTGGTTTCTTCGGCAAGTTCTGGGAACTCCAGAAGGTCATGTGGCGAACAAACGCTGGTCTCACTGACTCTCACGCCTGGGATTCTCGCCCCGAGTCGTGGCCCATTCTCCGCCGTGGTATCAACTTCTGGGGTCGTCAGCACAAGCAGGTTTATCTCCTCGGAAACCCCATCATTTGGTGGTCTTCCAGCGTTGCCGTTGCCATCTGGGTCGTCTTCAAGGCTATTGCTGTTCTTCGCTGGCAGCGCAGCTGCAATGATTACTCCAACACCACCTTCAAGCGATTTGACTACGAGATTGGTACTTCAGTTCTTGGCTGGGCTCTGCACTACTTCCCCTTCTACCTGATGCAGCGTCAACTTTTCCTTCATCACTATTTCCCTGCTCTCTACTTTGCGATCATCGCTTTGTGCCAGCTCTTTGACTACGCCACTGCCCGCATCCCCGGAGCCGGTGCTCGTGATACCGCTTTGATCAACCGTATTGCTACTGTCTCGTTCCTTGTCCTGTCGGCTGCCGTCTTTATGCTCTACTCTCCCCTTGCCTACGGGAGCCCTTGGACCAAGGCCGACTGCAGGCGCATGAAGCTTTTCAACACCTGGGACTTCGACTGTAATACCTTTTATGATAGCGTGAGTTTCACTGCCAACATGGACAAGATATGAGCCTTGACTGACATCATTCACAGTATGACAAGTACAGCGAGGTCCCCTCCATCAGCTCATCTGTAGTCCCCACCACCTCAGCAGCCAAGAACGTTGAGCCCAAGCAGGAGGAGGCCCCTGTCTCCCAGAAGCAAGAAGAGGCTGTCATCTCTGGAGCTCCCCCTGCTCCTGATCAGGCCCAGGTTGAGCACCGAGTCGTTGCTAAGGAGGAGAAGGTTGAGTACCGTGACCAGGATGGCAACCTCCTTGACCCTGAGGAAGTAAAAGCTCTCGAGGGCAAGGTTGAGTTCAAGACCAAGTACGAAACCAAGACACGCGTTGTTGATGAACAGGGCAACGAAGTCCAAGAGCCTGCTGAGGGCTGGGACCAGAACCTGGCTGGTGTTGCTCCTCCTCACCCCGACGTCGAGGGTGTCAACAGCGAGACCGTCAAGGGCAAGGATGAAGGTGCCGCCGCTCCTCAAGATGTGGCTGCCAGCAAGGATGGTGAGAAGGAGGCTGAAGAGGCCAAGGCTAAGCCTGCCAGTGAGAACCAGCAGGATGCCACCGTCAAGGAAGAGCTGTAGAGTGCCCTTAGGCTCAATCTCATCCATCGACATTTCCAGGTCACTAATAACCCTTCCTTTGCTCTACGACCGACCTCATTTAAACCTCGCCACAATTCATGTAACATCATGTACTCTATCACTTACGACTTATGGAGGGAGGATGGGAAGATCCCTGGTGGTCTGATATTAGAAGGCTGGAAAGGAGAAAGAAATGTCTTGTTCTGAAAGAGATACTATAGAAAACATCTAAAAAGAAGGAGATGAGGTTACGCGGAAACCAGAACCAGAACGTCTAGCAATGACGTACTCTCATTTGTTGGCTTATGTCGAGGGTAATATTGTGGCATCGGTACGATTGGCAGCGATGTACACATCTATCACATAATACATTTTCATGTTGAAGTTCAAGTCTTGTCTACTTTGTAGTGAAGAATGAAGAGTCGTAGTGTTCCTGATATACAACTTCATTAGCGCAAGCCTCAAGAAACTCCCGAGAGTCCATCAGGCCGAGAGTTCAAGTTGGTCACCAAAAAGTGTTACAAAGGACAAGTCTGTTGTAGTTGGTATCATATCTATTACTACTACAACTAAAGGGCATCGCCAGAGGGCATGCTTGACGGCCTTGAGTAATCTATTGTGTATGAATGCCAAGGCATGCATGCCTGCGTATTGTGCGCTCTTGTTGCGCAATATCAGCAACCCAATCATGAACGCTCTGGATAACAAGAAAAAGCAAAGGACAAGTACGTCATTCCAAAAAAGAAAGGCCCATTTCCCATGTCGTTGCGCCGCCCCGAATGAATGATGCGCATATTTCCATCAAACGCCAGCAATGAAATTCCCCCATCTGAGAAGAACGCGCGCAGTCCATAAACGACCAAACGATTGCTTGCTTCCAATCCTTCCATCCATCAAATTTCCGTGACATATTCGTTCAAAAAGGAAGTATTAGGGGCCAATCCACCATCCCCTGAGCTCATAATATTTGATCCCACCAGCCCATAGAGTAGTAGCACCGAAAAGGTGCAATCCAAAACAATGCATGCGATCCTGTAGCCCAAAATAGTATACATAGTCATACACAAAGTCCATAGTGGTGTCGGTATCACCGACTCCAAGGGACTTTAAGGATGTGAGGTTTTTAATCCGTAGTCGGAATCGTGATAGATAGTCGCTTCGTTTCTTCCGAACCAGAGTTGCTCTTCACATCGAGACTCTGGACGGAGCTGCGCACGCTCCTGGCTCCATCAGTTTGCATAGGAGGTGTGTGTGGCTCCTCGATCGGGCCACTTTTGGTTGTATCGCTTCGTGTTCGTTCTATCGTCATCGGTGGTGTTTGAAAGCCAGGAACTTCGAGGTGGTCAGACCTCATACTGCCGTCATGGCTGTTACGCGGGCTCTTTTCCATGTCGACAGACAGGGGTGCCGGGATGCATGGAATAACACCACCGCCAATGCGAGACCAGAACATCTGCTCCCTCAATCGTACACTCTCCTCCCAGGCAGCCTTCTCGTGATCCTCATTGTCCGCTCGCCAATGACCATCCTTAACCATACGCAAGAAGCCCAAGAAGTCACAAGTCGACCGTACGCGAGTCAGGCAGTACTTGCACAACGGGTGCCGTTGAGCGGAATCAGTCTCACTCGTTCTGAATCGATGGTTCCGTAAATACTGAGGGTCCTTGCGTGAATCACCGCAGAGTGCACATGGGTAAAATTGCGGCTTTGTAAGTGCCACAAGACTGCCGGTGGTTGGCACGGGCTCAACCACAAGAGATCCGTCAGCGATGGCGGCGATAACGGATCGACGAGCCAGCCATGACAGACCTGGAGCCATATCTAGACGAAGTGTGGGCTCGATATCTTCAGCCAGAACTCGCTTATAAAACTTTGTTTCTTTTAAGCTCGGTAGAGGGGTAGCTGATGCATTTGAAGCAGCGCTGACGGTAGAGGCCGGTGTATTGGGAGACTGAGGTGCACTTCCGGCCCCAGCAATAGGTGTGCCGAGCGAGGTAGTTGAGGCGTTGGAGGGATGGGCGCTCGATATCGAACCACCAAGTCCAAAGCCAGTTAGAGCATTCAGAGCACCGACTGAACCTGAAGAAACGCGGCTGCCAGGGCGATTTCGAGAAGTCCGTGCGAGAATAAGAAAATCGTCATAAGACGACAAATCGGTTCGCAGAACAGGTTGGACAAGATGGGAGAAGCTGGTCGGGTGAGCTGGCTCGACGGGAGCGCTCCAGAGTGAAGCAGCAGGCTCCTCAGTTGAAGATCGAAGATCGTCACGAGTATCAGGTTTTGTCAAGCCGGGAGAAGAGGGAGCAGTGGGGTTATTGTGATCTCCTCGTTCCGAAGCCATATGTTCCATAACGTGCTTGAGCTCGACGAGTTGCTCCTGTTGAGATTTTAGAATGCTCTCAGTATCGGCAAGCTGAGACTTGAGCTGGTCATTCTTGCGTTGAAGAGCCTCATGGTCAGCCTTGGCCTCTTCTTTGGCAGCAATCACCATTTTATTTGCTTCCTCAAACAATGCCGCTGTAAGATTCTCGAGCTCCTGCTCAATCTTCTTCTTTTCCATTTCTGTGTCAATTCGCTTTTGACGTTCCGCGGCAACCTTGGCCTGCCACACCTTCTTTTCGTCCTCAACGGTGTGCTTGCGAACCCATACGTCACCAGCCAACATTTCGCGTTGTGAGGCATTTTGAGTCTCAAGCATGCGAATCCGTTCCCGTGCAGCATCGAGTTCGTGGCGAGCGGCGGATAAAGAGTCGTCCAGAATGGTTTGGTGATTAATGGCGTTGATGAGCTTATTACTGAGGGTGGCGACTTCGTCATTCAGATCGGGGTGATGACTAGGAGTCGCGACACCGCTGTCATCGGTAGGGCTCATTGCACGACTTCGAGGATCAGGTATTGTGCTCATCTCATCTCCAAAATCTGTAGGCGGGTTCGGTGAGACAATCGGTAGATGTGTCGAGGAGGAAGATTTGATCGGTGTGTGGTCTGGAGTGAGCGAAGGCGTTCGAGGGTGATAGCTAGGGGTCGCTGCGATGGAGGAGAGAGATCGAAAATGACCTAATGACCGCCGAGAAGCTGGCGATTTTGTCGCGAGTGGTTGACCCCAGCCGGCGGCGGCGGCGGACATTGGAATAAATCTACAACGCGTAAGCTCAAAGCCGACAAGATGTGGTGGCCAAGTTTGGTGATAGAGTTCGGGCTGGAGAGTATGTGTGATGGAACAAGAGAAGAAAGTGCAAGCGGGTGCGGAGAACGGAGGTATACTGAGTCAAGAATTCAAGATAGCAATGATGGCAACGTACGAGTCCATTGTGATCGGGCGTATGTGTGTCAGTTGAATACGTCCTGTGCTCTCGGCCCAGGCAGAGAAAGACGTGACCTGACCTGGCGTGACAGGTCAAGATGAGACGACAAGTCCGTTGAAAGACCGACCAGACGTGGAAAAGTCAATCCCTCAGAGAGTTTGGAGAGGGAATGGAGAGAGATGGGCGGACCCTCCGGAGCCGACGAGTGACGACAAGCCAGTCCAATCCAGTCAGGGAAACGGCTGTGAGCGCCAAACGGGGAGACGACGGACAACGGACGGGAGCTGCAGCTGGAGCTGGCTGGAGCTGGAGGGCGGCGAGATAAGTGAGAGATCCGAGCGAGCGAGTGACTGTGAGACCTCGGGGCCTGAGACAAGATGAGCCACGTTCCACAGGCTCTGAGAAGCCGACAGGTTGATAGGGACTGAGAAATGCTGTGGCTTGTTTAATTCGATTACTGTTGCCAGGCTCTGGCAGCAGGCACGAAGAGCGTAAAATGATGAAAGAGAGAAAGGCGAGAGAGGGAAAATGAGAGAGAGATCCTGGTATGTACGAATACGTGGGTATCGTAACTACTCGCTACTGAACCTGACCTGAATGTACGGTAGCAGTGTAGCAAGGGCGGCCGCGGTCCCTGGTTCTCCGCAAGCTTGTGAGATGGAGATGGGTCCTAATCCGACAAAGTCCCAGAAGTCGTGTCGTATCGTATCGGTCGCGGATCGTAATTGGGAGGTGGAGTCGTTTGGGAAAGTCGTTTGACGATGTAATGATGCAGGCGAAGCAAAAAATAGAACAACCTACAAATCCGAGATACCTGAGGCAAGGTATTTTGATTCAGAAATATCCAGGGACGAAAGGCAGGAAGGGGTTCAATTCAGATTGGTTAGGAACGACCATGCGCATCATGAATCGCGCCTTCTTCCATGTTCCCGCCTCACTCGGTCTTTCCAATCTCGACTCGCTGATGGAAGGAGCATCAGTCAGTGCAGATACGCCCAAGGCATGTACCTCTTTGATGCCAACCAGTCAGACAGCAGAGATCTAGCAGGGAAGGAAGAGACGCGATGGGGTCGAGGCCTTGGCTCCTCCAACCAAACTCTTAGAGGAACCGCCTGCGCCACGAACCGTCTGCTGACGCCACGCTATCACATTGCAGGCGCTTGCCGATTAGTTAATCCTTGTTAGGAATAGCCAATGCTCACGGTTGCTGCGGTGGTCGATTTGTCGATACTTGAGAGCCAAGTAGACCATATCGAGAAGACGAACTAACGGGATGCGCGTTCAGTGCGAGCCCGTGCGCTAGCGATTTAAAGGCAGGGGCCGTTCCAGCGCCCTATCCGGGGGGGCTCACTCACTTTGGGAGCTGAGGTTATGTACAGTAACTAGCAGACCTGCAGACCTACAGAGGCTAGGCCGAGTTTTTTTAGTGGAAGTGGAGGACTTCAGTGGGTTATCGCCAAGTTTTACAGTTCCAATGCAGTCCAGCCCAACCCAGAGCCAGGCCTGGGCCTCGTGTTTGACCAGGCTCTTGGGTCTCGTCTCGTTTGGAGTCTATTGCCATGGCTCAAAGTTACGAGCTGAAAAGGGGAAAGGAGGAGAAGTAGGAAAAGAATTCTTCCCGAGTGGTACACGCGTGATTGAGGAAATATGAGACGAGACGAGTCTTCTGTACAGGGCAATATCGTTTGATGAGACACGGTCACTTGCTGCTGCAGGTAAAGTGTTTTCCCTTTGCTTAGCTCCAAGTGGAGGAGAATTGGTTTGGCAAAAGTGGGCAGTGATGACGGGTCCATCTGAGTGATTCAACCAAGTTTGGGCAAGGATGACGATGATTTGGACTGACAGGGTCCTTGGGGAGGATCCACCTTTCAAAGCCACGTCAAGAGAGGCTACTTGGTTAAAGGCATAAGTAAGGGCCATTTCTAGCAGCTTCAGTAGTCTATACGCTATAACTTTACTATATAAGCCCCTATAAATTAGTAGGCCTATAGTGCCTTTAGAGGTATCTTAACTTAAATCTTAATTTTTATAGCTTATATTTTAGTTAATTAGAATGTTAGATTTTATATTAAGATTTCCTAACTTCTTATATAATAAATTTAATTAC